>JASDQU011312851.1:24942-35182 GCA_032191745.1 Picea mariana
CCTTTTCCTTTCTTAAGTCAACTTAAAAACATAACTTTTAACTTCTTGACTTTCCCCCCCTTTCAGTGTGAGACTATGACCTAGTGGGGGTGCCCAGGCCACTAAGTCTCCTCATTACCTCTCTAAGAGGTGGGGGACATTACAATGGTGGTATGGCAGTCATTGCACACACAAAGTTTTATTTTATTTTATTTTTTATATCCAAATAGGTGTCTCAATGATGGTGTTGATGAGACCAAAAGAAATTTGCAAGTTTCTCACTATGAGGATGGAAGGATGGCTCTTGTGTGATATCATGTAGAACAAGGTTCCTGTTAGTCCCATTTTTTCATCTCACTCATAAAACTCTTGATGTACAATTTTACTTCATTCACCACAATTTGATTACTTAGTTGTGATTGACTTTTTGTGCTCTCATAATAAGCATGGCAGACTGCTCCATCATACAAAGGTTTCTCTAGAACACCAACAATCTCTATTTGTGTATTAGGAAGAACATGAACATTAATATGAACAAAGAGCTTTGTATGCCAGGAATGGAACACTTTAAATTCCAACAATCCAATGTCTTTTGGAAGCTGAAGTTTAAGCATTGTACACTTTCCCTGAATGAAAGTGTATTGAACATAACTCAGAGTACAAAAATCAACTGTCAATGTATGCTAGCAACCATTCATCTTGAAATTAATATTCCCTACGTCATCAAAGCCTCCAAACACAACATTCTTTAGAATAGAACCAGCATTATAATGCTCTGGACTCCCAAATACAACTTTGACTTCCATTAAAATAAGGTCAAACTCTTTGATAAGCAAGTTTTTTGTGTTTGAGGACACATGAATGCAACCAGTAGTTTAATTTTATGAATCACATCTCGTGGATAAAAGCAGTTATCCAGTTTAGCATTACTCAACTTCACAGAGCACATATCTCCTGGTAAGACTGAGATAGGGGAAAAAAATCTCATTGATTACTGATTAGTCCCTTGAAAAAAAAATTGTAGGTTTGTTAGATCGGTAAATAACAATGACCCCAATAAAAGACACGACAACTACATATTCAATAGATCTTCAATGGAGATTTAGTTCAAAACATCTACCCACTAGAGGCAATTCAAAAAACAAGATTCCTTGAAACCAACTCTTAAGGATGCTTCAAAACATGGTGCAACATAGGCTCACATGTAAGTTTAGCATTCATAAATATGTGAATATTAGCCTTAAAACCATTGTAGAGATCAACATGTTTGTAAGTGTGCTCAAACAAAAGTGTGCAATAAAATCTAATAACACTCATAAATATGTGAATATTAGCCTTGAAGCCATTGTAGCAATCAGGATGTTTGTAGGTGTGCTCGAACAAAAATGTCCAATAAAATATCTAAGTTATCATAGGAAAGCAAACAAAAACAATATTATTATTTAAAATGTTCCTCCTTGGGGCAGGAAACGAGTATTAGCTTGTCCATTCATTTTCAGTCTGTAAGTTTGCCTTCTTATTCATGAAAAAAAAATGTTTTTTTTAAACAAGTAATAAATAAGAGAGCGAGCCTAATCATCTTGTTTTTAGCTAGATAAATAATTTTTGAATGTTACACATAAACATAAAACATGTAGAACACAGTCCAATGAAAGTGCCAACAATGACCGTCAATGAGAAACTTTGTTGTTTTCTCATCAAGGATGCACATAAAACTCAATATTATTTAACACCTTAAGCATTAGGGCAGGCCCCTGTGTGAAAGGAGCCATGGTAAGTTCAATGCCCCATGCAAGATACATCAAAGGTTCCCTTTGAACCTAAAAGCACTGTAACAAATATGACACTAATAACTACTAAAGATTGTGTTGTTGTATCCTTGTTCCAAATGAGATCCATATTATAGAGAGTAGGAAGGAATGTATTATTGTAGGACAAAATCTTAGGTATAGGTATGCATATGCATAAGATCACTTGCAATTATGGACACCACATAAATAACCACCACAATACAAAAAGAGCACACCACTCATGATACTGGAACCGCTAGCAATATTAGTACCTTGAGAGGAGGACATTATAACATCAAACCGAGGTGTTGCACCCCAAATCCTGCTTTCATATTGGCAAAGCATTTGGCACATGTAATACCTCATAAACCACATCCGACTCATAATTTTTATCCATGTAGGATTATTCACAACAAACACGATTAGGCCATTTCAAATGTGGAATGAAACCCCATCATTGGGATATGCCACCATAGTAAAATAGCTTGCAATTACAATTATCATGTAGATAATGACCATAAGCCAAAAAGGGCCCACCAGGCATGACACCAGAACTGTGAGAAATGTTGTGCCAAACAGAGGAAGGATGCTATCACATCAAGCCAGAAACTTACACTCCAAACCCTACTTCTGGATTGCCAAAGTTTTTGGTATAGGTAATACCTCATAAACCACCTATCTTGTAATTGTGACCCATGTGAGATTATTCAAAACATACACAAATGTGATGTATGCAGACGGTTGAACCAATAAATCAAATTACCCACATAATGTCGAGTTGTTGCTTTGTAAACCACACACTAACTGACGCATTCTTGACATGTAAGCAGATCAAGCATGTGAGAATCGGATAACTGTGCATATAACATGCATTAATTGACTCAACATCGATATGAATTACTTTATCTATAGAATTCAGGGGAGAACACAAGAAAAGGTGGTCGTGGAACCTATTTGGATTTTGTAGCCTTTCGAAGAACCAAATTAATATAGAGGTCGGATTTTAGGTATCTCTACAACAACACATTCCAAAAGTATAACAGAGTAGAGATATATTTTATATAGGAACTATATTCTGGGGAAATGACAAACTTATGAAGTCAATAGAAAATAAATAAAATAGATATTAGAATTTAATACACAGTAACCAAGCCAGCCAACATGAAGGAAAAGGCCATGGATCTGGCAATGTACACAAAAAATTGATTTCCTATTCAATACACGTAAATATGATATGTCAAGTTAATCGGTTAATATATTCACGTGTCTGCATTTTGATATTGTCATTCCAGCTGGACCTTCAATCATAACATAGCAATAACATGTGGTTACATAACTTGGTAATTCTCTGTCGCCAGCTGTGTTCAACCGTCAAACTTTCATAGACTACAGAATTGAGTTGCCTTCTACAAAATAGGAACTATGTTCTGAGAATGAAAAACTTAGGTAGTCAACAAAATTTAACATACCGTAAGCAAGCCAGTCAGCTTGAACCAAAGTCCATGGATCTGGAAATTTAACTACTCAAGTAAATGTAGAATGCTCAGTTCAATAATCCATTCAAGTGTGCAATCAGGTAATGTCATTCCAGCTCGACCTTCAATCATAACTCAGCAATAACGTGAATTTACACAACTTGGTAACTCTCTGTCACCAGTTGTGTTTGACCAATAAACTTTAATGGACTCACTCCATTAATTGGTATCACATTGGCAACCTGCAGCCACATAATAATACACAAAATTGAGGGTTACATGGTTGTCAAAAGAGTACAGTAACTTGGTTTTTTCTTATCATAGCTTGAAAAAGAGAGAAACTTACCTTGATATCACAAAAGGTCTTTGCTGAAGAAAACTTCACATCTATAGGGAAAAACGATGAAGGATCTCCTACGGGCACAACAAACTCCATAGATCCATTGGAAAGAGAAGAGTATTATTTTTAAAACTTTCCATCATAGCAGCAGCCAATAAAGTATTGTGGAAACAAAAACATACACTGAAAACAATAAGACTTTTAATCTGCAATCCTTCAGGTCTTTGACCATAAAGAAGAAGCCAACACAGAGGGAACATTAAGGGCAGCAGTTACAAGAGAATTTGTAGGCCTTTTCCAAGCATTTTGGATAAATATCAGCGATGGACCTGTAGCATGATGACAGTAGCAATTATTGGCATTGACATACCAGGTAATGATCGACATCATATATATATCAGTTGCATATTACCAGGAAACACTCTTTTGTGCGGACTCCATACAAAACTATATTTCAAATGTCCTATTTAGAGGAAATTCCAATGTTATGAAGGAGTTTCAACTTTCCACCTATTCCTCATGGCAGTACACTAAGTATGCATTGTCATAGTAGTGTTATAAGTCATCATCATGGTAGCGTCGATGAGGTGGATGGTAAATTGGCTTGGCAATGGACAAGACCAAAGAGAAAAGAAGCCAAGCCCAAGGAGCTAAGTTTCAAACGAATGTATTTGCATGAAGAAAGTGGCATTCAATATCACCAGGATTCTATGATGTCACCTGTAAATGATCCAAGTGAGATAGAACCCATCCAAGCAGCAGCCTTACTTAGTCAACCATCATTGTATGATTGTTACAAGAACATGCAGTGGGACTTTCTATTGTACGTCTTTATGAAATAACCATGAAAGGTCCTAATTGAACTAATCCTTTTAAAAGGAGGAGTTAGGCATGCTTGAATTGTGGGAATAGGAAACCAAATTCTTGAGCAGCTTGCTGGTAGAAATGGAATCTTATATTATACAATACAAATTCTTGAAGAGGTCTTTCTGGTTAATATGTGCATAGAGTCATACTGAGCATCACTTCTGATCAGTGCAGTAACAAGTTTGTTGATGCTTCCTCGCTCTTCTCATTCTGTGTATATCCAGCAAAAATGGCATTACATGATAGTACATTTTTTTCAGGCATTCCATCAAACACTTGTCGGGCATCATCCACACTCGCACATTTTTCATACATGTCTACAAGAGCATTATCCACATAAATATCGACCTCAAAACCAAATCTAATAGCATGGTAATGAACATGCTTGCCCTGCTCCGTGGCCGCCATATTGGCGCAAGCTTTGAGAAAACTTGGAAATGTGAACTGATTCAACTTACAACCTTCCTTGTGCATTTCAGCAAAGAGCTTCAACAATAAGATATTGATCTCCATCCTCATTGTCAATACACTCTGCTACATGCTTTCCCAACTCCAAGTTCCCATATATTTTGTCGCCATGCAATGTCCGCCAAGAAATGCTTCTCGCCATGCAATGTCTGCCAAGCAATGTCTGCCATGCAATATCCGCCAAGCAATTCTTTCCCAGCTCCATCCTCTATGCTCCCGCACTTGGTATACATTGTAACAAGAGAATTAGCAACATAAACATCTGTGTCAAATCATTTTTTGATCATGTGTGCATGGAACATTTTGCCCTTTTCTAGGGTAGCTAATGTGGCACATGCACTAAGAATACTGGAAAAGGAAAAATGATTTGGCTTAACTTATGTTACCAATTGAGAGGTCTGATTCAAACTTCCTTTTCAAAATACAAGCATGGATTCCCTTTCCATGTTCCATAGCTCTAAGGGATGCACATGCACTTAGCACACTAGCAAACATGAATTGATCAGGCTTTATGCAAGCCCTTGTCATCTTACAAAAGAGTTCAAGGGCTTCATCATAATGCTCATTTTTTGCATATCCTACAATCATGGTTTTCCATAAAACAACATCTTTCTCAAGCATGTTATGAAACACTTGAAATGCATCCTCTATCATCCCACATTGAGCATACATGGTGACTAGGGCACTAGCTAGACATATATCTGGTTCAATTATAACTTTAATAATGTGGGTATGAAGTTTCATACCTAATTTGACATCAACAAGGTCACAACATGCCTTAAGCACAGTCACAATAATTGTCTGGTTTGTAATCATTCCTGCTCGATGCATTTCATAGAAGTGTGAAAGACCCTTCTCACCACAATTGTTGTGGGCATATCCTGAAATAACTACAGACCATGAGCTCATGTCTCGTTTGGTTATTAGGCAGAAGAGTTTGTTCACATCATCTGTCTTGTGGGTTAATAGAGGCATGGGTTAATAGTTTCCACTCCAATATTTGTAACGTGGCATGGCATGAGAGGTCCATGTGCATGAAGAATATCCCCAAACTACCTATGCCATTCTGACCAATGCTTTGAGAGTTGTAAGATTGCATCGAGAGTTGTGAAGGAAATCAGGTGTTGTGAAGATACGAATCAATAACAATTCTCGTATTTGTTACTTAACAATGTACTTTGCTCTCAATTTCTCTCTCCCTTTTGACATGTATAGGCCACCTTTACCTTTCTACCATTTCTTCTCCTTGGGTTCATATTTCCGACGAGGGTAGTGTTTTCGTTGAGTTAAAGTTCCACCTTTCTTGTTCATTTTTTTCAGAAATACCATTATTTGGGTTGTCTTTAAATTGTCCAAAAACTCTTAGGGTAAAGTTACATGAGAAAAATTCCCAACATAATAGGATATTAGAAAGAGTAACACTATGGTAATCATTATGAGCTTATTGTTATACTAATAGGATACTAGTAATGAACTAGTGTTACATCTTGATTGACTGACTGTTTCTATCATTAATGATTTTATAGGACGTACAAGAAAATAGGTATTTGTCAGATCTATTCATTGAGTGAGGGAAGTTCAGGTAGAATAGAAGAAAGTGAGACATCTAGTAGGTCTAATAGGAAGAGATCAACTAGAGGTGAGAAGATCAGAAGAAAATTCCATAAACGCATGGAATTGTTTCTTGTGAAAGGGGGATCATGTTCTTATGATCATGAGAGCATAGATGACATCAAGGTGCCCTTGAGGTACAAACATATAGTGAAACAATGGGTACCCAAGGATCTTCTTGAAATAAACACTGATTTTTGTGTAAACGAAAGGATATACCGAATTACTCCATCGTCATTACATGGTTTGGGGTTATTTTCCATGGATGCCATAAAGGTCTGTTATGACAGATTAACTGAATTGATGGAGTATTCCAAACCCTATTATATCTACAAAGATTGGATACTAATAGTCCAATATACAAAAAGTATGCGAAGATATGGCTTGGCTGCAAATTATATACAGCTAAAAGACAATGATCAAAATAAAGGAGCAACTATCTACATTGACGAAAGGCCAAAAACAACGGGGAATATTGCAGGGTTTATAAACAATGCACGACCCGTGACCACAAATAAGTGACCCAATTGTGTATTTGAGGGGTGTGAAGAAAACTATGTATTTGTATGTGCAATAAAATCAATAGTTGCAGGGGAAGAGATATTGATTGATTACAATTCTAATCAAATAGATACAAATGTTTCTATTATGGGGGCGGTACGTATACTAATTTACCCAACCTGTCAATGACTCTCATATTTTATAATTTTCATTATGTTCTATTTTTGTTATCAACATTTGAATTTCTCATACATTTGAATTTATTTCTCATGATAATGATCATGGTTCTAATTTTATTGTAATTTGGCAGGATGATCGTGGTAAATCAATAGTGGCCTAAGAACAGGTAAATGAACAACAATTTTTGAATTGCATTTAATGTGCATTTTATTTCTGTGGCTATCAATTATTTTATTTGTTTACATAACTGAATTATCATTTATTTTTTCGAATATGTAGACGGCGGGACATGATGTTGATGATGATTCGCTTGGCAAAAGGGATTTGTATGAATCCTCCAACCCTACGATTTTAATAAAGAAAATGATCAATCAAGGAAACAAGGAACTAGCTCACTTGTTAGATATTCTAGATCAA
The DNA here is from genome assembly GCA_032191745.1 of Picea mariana. NCBI lineage: Eukaryota > Viridiplantae > Streptophyta > Pinopsida > Pinales > Pinaceae > Picea > Picea mariana. The sequence continues at coordinate 32,571 of JASDQU011312851.1, forward strand.
ACTCTTGAGGTTGAAGAAAGAATCAAAGAAGTTATGACAAGGCTTAAGACATATAATGTAATAACCATAATTTCAAGTTGTTTTATTTTTATGTCATAAGATCAATTATGAAAGCTTGATTTTTAACTTTTACATTATCTAAACGAAAAAATGTTTTCTTTCTTATATAGAGATTTTTAGATCCCGTTGACACCGACATACATGGTATCGGTAGTAGTGGCACTGCACAAACACCATAGGGTCCCAACGGAGGCCCTTGTATAGCTTCCAGGGTGCAACTATTCATATCTACACCTTCCACACCATTAGGTGGGAGCCACGACACGCCCACTAATGAAGAAGCCACACAAGTACGCTCTGAAGGTGGTGACGGAGACAAGGCCGATGATTTGACAAACTATATGGTTGCTTTTACTAAAGAAAGACATGTGACTAACACAAGGACCCTTAAGGGCACCTTTATGGTCAACAAGGAACGGATTCCATTAAAGAAGGTTAAAGTTCCAGGTAATTTTTAAAATTTTATTTTTTTCATGTTCTCTACGTAGACAAATATAAATCATCTAAATTATTATTTTTAAATTAATAATCATATAATCATTTTACGTGTAGGGAACAATAATTTTTACAGGTCCTTGGAGAATAAGGCTTTACTGATTTTTGGGCCCACCATACGGGAGAGGTGGAATTCCCATAATTCCAACCTCAAAAAAGAATTGATGGATCATCTAGAAAGCCTTTTTGGTGTAGATACTTTTAATAAGACCTTGGTCACGACTGCAGATGGCCAATTTTTAAAATATAAGCGAGAAACATATAGGAGGCACTTGAAAAAAAATGATAGGTACGAGTGTCCTCTGATGATTCCAAAGAGGGAGTGGAAGGCCCTCATTGAGAACACAAAAGAGAAGAAATTGACAGATGAAGGAAAGGCACCCTCTGGTCCCAGAAGGTAAATTACAATTTCAATTGAATACCTTCAAATTTTTTTAGATGTAAATAAAACCGTGGTATATATTAACATACTTGAAACTTTTGATGATAGATTGATTGACACGTCAAAGGCCACAAAAGCAAGGCTTGCCAAATGTGGCCAGCACAAGCTAGGCCAGGGCAACTACTTGAAGTTGTTGTCACAAATTGTAAGTACCTAAATATCTTATTTGTATCACCTTAAAACTTTTAGGTAATTGTTGCAAATAACATAAAAAATACATACTCTTATGCAGTGCAGGGTGATGAGTTTGGTACTGAAACCATGGAGGAAGACCTCAAGCTTGGTTACAAGTACGACTATAAAGCAGTAGTTGAACACCGAAAAAGCTTGGGGCAGATACCAAGAACCACTTTGCAGGATAAGGTAAATAAAATTCAATCCACATTAACCTTTATTATTAAAAGAATACAATCATGTGGGATATTATTAATACTTACAACTTTGTTTTAATGAGGGGAGAAACACTATCAACGAATGCACTAGTACTATTGCAGAGCAGTGTGTTGATAGCAGTTTGCAACCAGAAGATGGTTCTGATCTCATTCAGTCCCGATTTTCCAAGGAGGCACAGCCGCACGATGGTGCTATGACCGAGTTGGCACATGACGGTAATATGAGTGTATTTTAATCATATGCTTAATAATTTTGTAGTTATACATTTTGTACTTCTATTTTTTTTTACTTATACATTTATGATTGTCCTTATAAAGTTTGTGGTCTCAATGGCAGAGTATGTTGTACTCGAGGCTCATACAATTTAAGAGGAGCACACGGGGGAAACCATTCCAACAGTGCCAACCAGTGCACTAGGTAAATAATTATATTGCAAGTGTTTTTTTTAATATTACTGAACTAGTTCAATGATATTTAAAAACTGGCCATTTAAATTTTGTATTTTTTTCTTTTGTAGGTGATGCCTCATCACAGCGACCTCCATTACACCGTGAGTACCCCATGACTAGGCATTCTCTGTGTGATAGGATGAAATCACAATCAGATTTTGAAGATCACCCAGAGAACGGAGACGTAGATATTGATGAAATGCTTAGGAACTATAGAGATAAGAAGAAGAGGATGGCTAAAAGTACTAAATGATGATGTACATGAATATTTTAATATGTTTTTTTTTGCTGTAAATATTTCAATAGATTTATATGATGGGTATTGGGGAATTGAGAGTGATGTGAGAGGAGGGGAGGGGCCATAAGAGCTTCTGCCTTCACGTGGTTGGCCCTGTTTAGTAGAGAATAATTTATTGGAGCCATTTAATCTTGGAGCAAACCTCCCTCGATCCAACAGAGCAACAAGAAAGTCAATGTTGACTTCGTTGTTGCTACTTCAAATCAAGGGAGGCAGTTTGATCAAATATTAGATGCGTGGCTCCAATAAATTATTCTTGAAACCAAGAGGAGCTCATTCAGGTATGTTCTGACACTCTCATAAAAATGCATCTTAGAGTAAATAATGCACTACAAATATTACTTGTATTGATTTTTTAGATATTTATGGAGGTTGAATGATTTTGGCAGGTACTTTAAGATCTTTCTTCGTCAATTGAGGGAATATCAAGACTAACAGAGGGCCATACAGTTGAAGAGAAACACGTGGGGCCAAC
>JASDQU011312852.1:16974-27767 GCA_032191745.1 Picea mariana
CTACAAAGTGTCCACCTGTAGGACCATCATGGAGCTTCTTTAGAACCTTGTATTCATCTTTATGTTTGAGACATCTTAAAAGTACCCCATCATAATTCATGCGGAAGAGCATCGAATTTATGAGGCGATATTGTGTCGATTTTAGTCTGAGAACTCTCCTTTCCTTAGGGTTTAGTTTTTCTGGGAAAGTCTCGTGATGCAGGAGATAAATTAGTTTCCCATACCAAGACTCCTTCCCCAGGGGAACATATAAAACTTCACTACACCATAACGCCAATTCATTCTCCCACCCGGAGTCTTCATTTACTTGGTCTTGGGCTTCAGCGACCAGTTTACATAATCCTTGTCCCTTAACCAGTTTGGAAGGTTTTATATCTAGATCAAATTCTTGGACAGCTGCCATCCAGTTTCCTCTTTTTTCCCCCATCTCTTGTTGAGTGAATAGGGATCAAACTGCAGGTTGAGGCACAATGAATTTGGTGTGGTTTTTTAGGATGTAAGATCTGAAATGTTTTACTGCCTTGTACACCGCATAAGCATGTTTGTCTATAGCAGGGTAATTTGGTTTGGCCCCTTGGATATTAGTGCTCATAAATGAGACCGACACCTCATTGTTGTCATCATCCTTCTGAGTCAATACTGTAGCTAATGATTGGTCAGAAGAAAAAAATATCTGCTAAAGTCGGGACTTTGCAACACTGGAGCTTGAGATATTGTAGTCTTAATATTGTTGAAAGAACTTTTTCATTCGTCATCCCACTTAAATTCAACATCTTTGTGGATCAATTTTTGTAAGGTTTGGGTAGTTTCAACGAAATAGAGGGTGAACTTCCTCACAAAATTGATTTTCCCAAAGAAGAATTGAATAGCCTTTTTGTTGTGGGGTAAGGGAAGTTGGGCTATTGCCTTAATTCATTCTGGGTGTATGTGAATTCCTGCTTGAGATATAATTTGACCTAGTATTTTTCCTTGCTCGACACCAAATAGAGTTTTCTTAGGGTTTAAAGATATACTATATTTCCTACACCTTTTGAAAATCTGGGTTGGGTGTTGGATGTGATCTTCTCTATTCTTTGAATACATAGTGATGTCGTCCAAATAAACTACTATGCATTTGTTGATTAGTCCTCGAAAATATACGTCCATGGCCCTTTGAAAGGTTTCCCCTACATTGATTAACCCAAAGGGCATGTGTTTATAAGCAAAGGTTCCCCACTTGGTTCGGAAGGTAGTTCTCAATTGGTCTTCCTCTGAAACTAGAACTTGGTTGTAACCTGAAAAAACCTTTCAACAGGGAGAAAATATCAGAACCAAACACGGTCTGCAAGAGTTGCTCCATCAGTGGGACTAGGTATTTTTCCTTTTCTGATGCTTTGTTAAGGTTTCTGAAATCCACACATAGGCATATCTCCCTAGACTTTTTCCTAACAGGAACTGAATTTGCTACCCAGGCAGAGTGTCTAACCTGAAATATAATTTTAGCATATAGTAATTTCTTTAACTCTTGACACATGAGGGGTTCCAGAGATGGGTGGTACTTCCGAAGCTTCTGCTAGAAGGGTTTTACTTTGGTTTTTAACGGGATTGTGTGTTGTATAATATGAGTATCATAAGTTTTAATATCTCGCTAGGACCACGCAAAAACATATTGATATTCTCTGAAAAGTTTGAGATAGGCCTTCCTTTCTTCTTTAGATATTTCCTTGCCAAGATTTATATTCTTAGGGTTCTCCGGGGTTCCTATATTTATAGTCTCGTACATAGGACAGGAACTCCCTGTCTTTGTGTTTGTTGACCCTTTAAATATTTCCCTTAATTCAAAGAGGTTCTCCAACTTGGCTACCCCTTTCAATATCGTGTGAAACCTTGGTTTGTCAGTCAAGTGATATATTTCACCTCTTTGTTCATGGGGATCAGTTTCTACTAGTTTCTCTTGGAATACTTCATCATCAATATCCAAGTCTTTAAAATTTTCCTGATTGGTTAAGAGGTTTATGATCTGTTCATCTCCTTCAAATACCTTCCAATTAGAAATATTGTTGGGCACCGATGGTTTGTAGAGCAGTTCATAGTGAATAGAGAGGATTCATAGTCTTCTAGAGGGGATATCCTCGAGGCAACAGTGGCCAGGGAATCAGCAAGAGTATTCTTTGTTCTGGGGATCGTTGTAATGTTGAAGGCTTCAAAATGTTCTATTAGCTTGTGCACTTCTTGTTGATAATTCCTCAGGTGGGGAGAGTTGAAATTTATAGTATTCCTTACTTGCCTAACGATGATTTCAGAGTCTCTAAAAACCTGTAGTTCTTTAAATTTTAATTCTATGGACTTCTTTAGCCCTTGCACTAAAGATTCATACTCGATGGTTTCATTAGTGCATTCAAATTTCAGTCTACAGGACAGGAAATTATGTTTCCCCTTCGGATCAATGAGGGTACACCCCATTCCTGACCCTTCTTGTGATTTATACCCATCAAAGCAAAAGGTCCATACTTGCGAGCGAGAATCATCAGCTTCCCCATGCCTACTAACTTCTTCCTCTCCCCTTATTTCGTCTGGGGTTTCCAACAGAGGTTCTTGACAGAAGAGGGTTTATTCTGTCGTTGTCGATACATTTTCTTGAAAAGTCATTTTGAAGTTTTGAGTAAGAGGCACATCAGATGAGGGAGAGGAGAAATTACCGAAATCAGAATCACAGGAGTAGTTTCCTAGCACGGGGAAATCTGTCGAAGAGGGTTCATTGAGGGCTTCTAAATCGGTGACAGTATGTTTGAGATACCTTTCCCTATCGATCCTAATCATATTTGCATGTCCCTTTAATGGCAACCAAAGGTGAGCCAAGTCTGTGCTAAAGTATTCATTCAACTTCTTAGACCAATCTTGACTAAGTAGCAGTCCATAAGCTTCTGGTATATATACTACAATGATGTCAATTACTTGAACAAATTTTGGGTGTGTCTCCATTCTGATCATGACATCGTTGAGTTCTCCAATAAATTTCACCTAGGTTTTATCCAGTTGTATCACATGCTTATCACTTTGGAGAGGGACTGCATTTAATTTCTTGCATATAGATAATGGCATAACATTGGAGGATGCCCATGAGTCAACCAAACAATTATGGAGGTTTTTTTTTAAGACTTCAAACATCAAGAGGAACAGCGGGACAAAAGGTTTTCCCTTTTGTCTATAGAGCAAGCGTTCACATTTGGTTTATTTTTTAGATCTATGGGGGATTGATTTTCCCCTTGGTCAGTGTTTGTTATAGGAGTTTCTATTATTTTCAAGGCTTGTAACAAAAAGCTATTTTATTGGGGAATTCTACACATGTCCATGACCAATACATTTTCTTTTAATCTTTTTAAATCTTCTACTATGTTGTAGTTTGGCTTGGGTGATTCTCGTGTATGGATGTTTATAGGATTTATTTGGGAGACAAAAGGTTCTTTTGGGTGATCGAACGTTTATTTTCCCCTCGAATTTTAGGCAATGGTAAGGTCATTTGAGACTGGTTGTCCACTACTTCACGTTTGCATAGCCAAGACCTCATTGGGTGGTCCTTGAACCTCAAATAGATCATCAGAGGGCATTGGCAAGTCAAGGTCCCACAACAACATGGTTGTTTCTTCCGGTAGGTAAACTTCTTCCTTATCAGCAATATTCATCGTTGAACTGCTTGATTGTTTGGTAAGGGAAACTTCGTCTAGGAACTGATTGGCCATGAAATTCATGGCATGCACCCATTGTGGACAGTCTCTTTTAGAATGTTTCTCTTGGTGATAGGTACAGAAAGAGTCGAATGCTACATTTCCCATGTCTATATTTAAGTTGGTTGGGGGAGGTTCAACTGCCTTGAACGGTGGGTTTCTTTTAAAAAAGGGTTTATAGGTCCTTTGGCCATGGTTTCCTTCCCCTGCCCTTCTTTTCATGTCTACAATTTCATTTGACAACTTCTTTATCACCAGTTGTAGGTCCTCTATGTCTCCACTTCCCTTTTTGGGCCCTTGTTCTGTTTGTTTCCCTGGGGGTCTGGTCAACAAGATTCCTCTCCTAGGTGGAGGTTGACTTTCCTTCTTAACTAGTGAGACTTGGCCCTCTTTACATCCCTTCATTTGGAATTCAATTGTTTTGGATTCCTCAAAATTTTCAGCCAAGGTATGCTTGGTAGCGCTTTTTACAAACATGGAAATAGAAGCAGGGAGAGCATTAGCGTATACTTCGATTTGAAACTCCTGAGTGGGTTTAGCTTCAGGTTTCAATTTGTTCAGGATAGTGGTGAATCGTTGATTGAATTCTTTAACCTTTTCTTTTGCACTCATGGTGGCAGCGAACAACTCAACCATCAAAGATCTTGTAGTGGTTTCTTCTGCAAATTTGTCTAAAAAATCTTTTTGAAACTTCATCCAACTAGTTATGGACCCTACAGGCAAGTTAAAATACCACGTGGAGGATGATTTCCCAAAGGTATAGGGTAAAATCTTGCATACTACGTCTTCATGTTGGAAATTCATCAGTCTAATATCTAGTATGAACTTTTTGATATGGTCTTCAAGAAATCATGAGGTTTCAGGGTCAAATTTAGGGAGTAACTTTTTTGGATGTCGGGGAAGGTTATCTACTCATCCGGGGATTTCCATAGCATCTCTGGCCAACCAAGGTTGATTATTCTAAGGTGGGTTTCCCATTTCTTCATTATGATCATTGTTATCCTCCATGTCGTTTGACTTCAAATATGAGTGATTTGAGTTAAACGCTTCCTCATCAGATTCAAAAGCATTGGGATCCGAGTAATTACCAGCTGGTGTTTTGGGGATTAGATTAAGGGGATGTTTGATCTCGGTGAGGGAAAAATCTATTAGGTATTATACTGTGTGAAAAAAAACATGGTGGGGGGTTTCGACCACTGGTCTGCTTACTTGTTTTCTACGAGGGAGTAATGGAGCTAAGGGTAATGATCCAATTTGTTGGGTGTAAGATCTTGTGATTTTTCTGAACTGGTTCAACTCCTCGTGGGGAAGAGTGTAAGGTGTTTCAGGGAATAAATGTTCTTCCTCTTACTAGGGTGAGTTACTCATTTTAGGAGTACTTAGTGTATGTAGGTTGTCTTGAGAATGACTATCCATGTATGTGGGTTGTTTTGAATCTATAGGTTGTGTGAAATATTATATCAAAAATATTTGTATCCATTCATTCATTCAAGCCCTCCTTCTAACGCCAATTATGTTGAGGGGTCCTAAATCCCTTTAACTCAACAGCAGGAACCAAACCCACCACAAATGCCCAATTAGACTCTACAACATTTGATGGTGGAAGGGTTCTCCAGATCTCTCGATCCGACCACTTTATCGATGGGCTTTACGTAGTGATTGAAAGGATATCTTCTTATGAAAGTTCCTCCTTCAGTTTAAACATTCTCTTTTTGTATTTGATTTTATTAGATGAGTACGATAAATGATGTGTGTTGGTATAAACCAATTGGTGAAAGGGAGTCTTAACTACTGGAGAAGGTTGATCTCAGGATAACCCTTGTGCTCAAGCATGAAAAAAAAGATATTCACACATGTTATAATCATAGTACTTATAAATTAACTTGTTGGTATTTCAATTATTGCATGAGATACAATTATTGTGAAGAAAATACGCATGCAATAAGATGATGTAAAGAAAAACAGTTTCCTTAGCTCTAATCATTAATCACACATTAACACAATGATTTTCTTTCCATCATTAAGAACAAGAGCTGCAAAAATATTAAGAAAGATAACTTATCAAAAGGTTAAGAGCTCTTACTCGTCACAACATCAATTACTGAAATAAAGTTGGAAGTAGTTCCTCCTCAATCTAATCATATAATGCCTTTGATGAAAACCAAAAGTTTGTCTCTGGTCCTAAACAAGAATTCTCAATTAAGGTAGTTCGGAAATAGTTCTTTACAATTCCAAAAATGAGGGTCTTTGCAAAACCCATCAACCCTTTATAAAAGGTTGATCCTCTTATTTATAATGAATCACTAAATAAAAATAATTATCAAAAGTGAAAGCTAAGTAAAACAAAACATCGCCACATGGTGCTTCCATCTCTCTATCTTCTAAGAGTCATCAAATGGTTTCACTGAAGTGGATGACTCTTCTCATACTCTAATGATTTGACGCAGATTTCCTTGCATGTGTTGGAATACGAGAATCCGTGTTGGTCCATCGGGGCCAAAAGTATTTCTATTACTTCTACTGCATGTGCCTGATACTTAACTGTTGAAATATTGTTCAAGCCTTGATCGGGTGCTCCATGAACTGTTGTACTTGACCTGACGCCATTCTCGCCACCTTTTCTATCTCTGCAGTTCATGCCGAGTCTTGTTTTGCATGTTTTTTAACAATGTTATGCAAGTCGAAAAAGTCCTCGAGTGAGCCGAATTCTTGGAGGCCGATGTCTTTCATCTCCAGATTAATATTGACCCAGCTCCTTTCGCAATCGGCCCATTTTTCCTGAATCTCCTGCTGAGGTTCCTAGGCCATTTTCACCCAGTATTTGGCCTCTTTCCTTATCCGATCTATGTTGTTGTCCCTCAGCAACCGAATGTAGTTCTCTTTGGCATGTTAGTGATTTTGAACTGCGCTGATGTAATCGATTCTTTACACTACTTGGGGGGCCTTCTCGGCGGCATTTTACCTACAGTTAGAACATAGTTTAGATATTATGCAAGAAAATCAGATGCATATATAAATTATGACCAACGAATTGACAAACTTGAACACATACCTCGACAACTTGTTTAATCTGGTTTTGATAATATGAGGGTCGGCATAGTCTCAAGACGCTCGCTTTGCTCCTTCAGATGCCCTAAAATTCAAACTTGTGCACATAATGAATTTGTTCAAAACCGTTCTAGAGATTTAAACAAGGATGAACTTACCTTGTCACATCAGCCATTCAATTCGAGTTATAAGTGTAACTTCATTAAATCTGCCACCATATCTTTAGAGATGCTTAAAATTAAATTCATCGCAGGTTGACGGCGTGAGCGCAAGTTGTAACATGGTCTATCGACGATTTCAAATTATTGTTGTTTAATCGGCGCACGATGTAGAAACAAATGTGGTATCAAGCATTAACTGGTCTATTAAATGTCCAAATCCGATCTATCTTATGCCGAAAGCATCCCATTGTTTCTCTAGTGCAATTGGTGGGTCTAGGGTCGAGATTCTGCTTCAAACAAATTTTGTTGATATCTTCTTGCAAAATCTCTGACGCCAATCGATCTTGTCGTACATAGATGACGTGGCAAAGATGACTAGGAGGCGTGACTAGGACCTAGGGAAACTTAACATGACTCAAGACAAAACTAGGTCGTATGACCCCCTTACGTGATAAAGACACGTGGAAATCGAGACCAGTGACTTCATTTGCTTGTGTTAATTAGAATCAGGACTTTATTTAAGCTATACGTTCTAAAACCCAATCATATCTTGTCGACGTCGAAAGCTATCAAGGATCGGCGATCAGCGATAAACCTACCCAAGTGCTCTCAGATCGACTCTCTCAAAAGAGTCTCAAAGTCGAAAATGCATCGAGGATTGGCGATCGACAATATGTTTGTCACAGAAAACATGATTGTTTTAACCTTTCTGGATTTCCCCGACCCCGATAAAGTGCATCGGTTATTGGCTATCGATGATTTCTTTGCATCCTTTGTTAATGTCTATCCTTCCCATATTTTGTCGATGTCGAAGGGGATCGACTATCTCTTGAAACTTCATGCGAATAACTTACACAAACCAACTCCACCTTATGTCGAGGTTGATGGGGATCGATGCTCGGTGAATTTTTTTACTGTGTGGTCCCTTTACTTGCTTGAATTTTTCCAACACCGAACCTGTGCGCGTTAGGTGCAGTGTTAGCTATTGATTCTTAATTCGGGTGTCAAGTTCTTTTAGACATGAGGTTTCACAAGTTCAAACAAACCTGACTTGATGATAAGAGTCATGAAAACAAAACAAGGATAAACCATTTCCCAAAGTGAAATCGATTCAGACAGTGAAGAAAACAAGTCTTACCCAAATAGTGATAAAATTTCATACGGATTTTAAGGTGTGTTGAGTGCTCAACACAATGCTTAAAAGGTTAGTTAAAGGATAAGAGATCTCATCAAGAGCCGGCCTATCACATCCATGAATATCTAGTGGTATGACATTGCCATCATTTGGTTACAAAACCAAGGTAATGTCTCTCAATTGCATGGCTAAGCTAAATGGGTCTCATCACGAGCCATCCTTCTCATTTCCACTAGGTGTTTGTGCATGACATTTCCATTATCTAGGCACCACACCAAGGCAGTAGCCTTCAACCTTTCCTTAAAATCATGAAAGAATACAAGAATGGAAAATAATGGGCTTGGAAAAAGTGCATTGTGAACGAAGGTACCACACAACCTCTACAAAGGCACCCATGAATGAGACACTACAACCTCTTGTATGTCATGAGACCTATGCCCATTGAGTCTTGACCCCAACCACCTCACCCACTTTACATGGCTCAGAGAGGGATATCTTCGAAACTTTCCTTGACCTAGGGAAAGATCTACCCAATAGGACACCTCTTCAACCCTCCCACATTCAGTCTTGACAAGCCGCATAATGTCTTTAAGCAATTAACTATTTGATATAGTGATATTTGATGCACATTATTAGGTGGCTCATTTATTGATTGGATTCACTTATCCTAATGTTATGATTTGAGATCCTTGGATGGTGTGCTTGTTTGTCTTTGTAGGACCTAGCTAGTGCACAATTTTGGAAGAAAAAGCCTAGCTTGGGCTTTCATGGGGTTTGAATCCCACGGGTGGATGCCAAGGGCACGCATGCTGGATGAGGAAGATCAAACTTGAAAAGACTTGAAGATGACTTGGATGATCTATCCTATCCCCCACATGCCAAACATTTTTCCTATGAGAGGCAAAACATCTCATTTTTTAGCATGACGTCACCTAGGGGGGTTAGGGCTTGGTGGTGAGGTGGCATGCATTGGCACAAGGAAGTTTTGAAGGAATCATGAAGGAAGTGGTCTTGATGATTGACATGTGGCTTTGGGAAGCATCTCCACTCTCCTCCATCACCAATTACCTTCTCTTAGTGCCAAAACATCCCCTAAAGGGGTGACGTCCTTCTAAATTAGGGTTTTCTTATCTAAAAAGGTGAATTTTAATTAAATTACTTTGTTAGGGGGGAAATATTAGCATTGTTGACCCCTGGTTTTTTGGTTTACCCCTAAATATGTGGACAAGTCACCTTGGTGACATTTTGTATAAATAATAAGATCTCAATTTAACATAATTGTCCCTCTTGTGAGAGGACTCTTGGTATGAAATTTTCGCTACCTTTGGCAAATCGTATCTCTTTTTCTCTTTCTTATGGTTATATCTTGACGTATGGTTGATGGAAGTTATGTGCTAGCCTTGGAAGGCTTCTCTCTCGCTATTGTGGTGGATTATCTTAGCATTTTTCCTTGAATTGGTATGGTCTTTACTTTCATGTTATCATTTGTTTCAAGTCAAGATTATTGTGCTAGAATCTAGGTGGGAAGTATAATAGAATACAACCCCACCATAGTATTCATCATTTTATGCTTAATATTATTGGTTAAATAAGGGTTTGCTAAGAGAAGTATAAGGGCATACAACCTCTTAGCTTAAACCCTAGCTAGAGAAACTTGCCTTTGGGAGTAAGAGGGTTTAAACCCCCAAGGAAATAGCTTATTTAGCTCTTTATTTGCATGACCCCATTAACCCAAATGTTAATATCACTAGTCATTTATTATTTCATTGGAGAAACAAAATCATTGCCTTGGAAAACGTGATTTTACAAGTTTTAAGTCTCTCTCTTTGGGGAAATGTTCATTCAGCCTTTGGCTATCTTTCCTCACTAAAGAATCCCATTTTCAACAACTAAAAATTTATTCTTTAATAGACACTAACCTACATCCATTAAGGCTGCACTAACCCTAGGTGACTAACCCTAACTAGCTCCTAAACTAACCCTAGACTAGGCCTAAATTTCTGCCCTAACCCTCTACTAACCTAGGCGCATCTTTTGAGCCATTTACAAGTGATTTTTTTTGGATATTCTTGCTGATATAAGGCTTGGTTTGCTACAGCCATAAGGCTGATAAATTGATTGCAGAAACTCTAAAATAAAAACACTTGTAACTTGTGTTTTAACCACCAAAATTTATTAAAATTTTGCTAACATACTCTACTTGGTTTAAGGCATTTCTTGGGTGGTTTGTCTACTGATTTTACTGATGTTGTAACAATATTTATACAGCCATAAGGCTGATAATATTTCTGCATTAATATTTTATCTCAGCCTTTCTATTTGTGCTAAAGTTGTTTCTTAATCATTGGTGAGTTTAGCTAGCTTTCACTAGCTTTATCTCTTCTTTATTTATCACATACTTAGCACTTATTTTGTATCCTTTGTCATATTTATTGAGATAATATATATCATTATTGTTAATGAAAATTATGTACAACAAGATTAACTTGCTTTTCCAACTAACATATTATACTATATGCTTGTTTTCCTTGTGTCTCCGGCAGGTATTCAAACTTGGCAGGTCACTCAACTTACTTGGAAATCCTTGCACCTTCCCAAGAATTAATTTCAATCCTTTCACATCATTTATATTTGACCTCTAGGGACTTCATCTCCATGTTCCTCCATCTTCATCTCATTCCCCTAGGGTCACCAAGATTCCCCCCTTGATGTGACTACCTCACCTCTAAAGTGACGGGGACACTT
>JASDQU011312853.1:0-24816 GCA_032191745.1 Picea mariana
AGGTTTGATAATTTATGGGCAGACTATACTCAGGAGGAGACCAAAGTTGTAGCTAAAGATGTGCAATGTTCCCATCATGATGGAAATCAAGCCCCTGCTACTCATGCAAGGAAAGGCAAAGGAAAAAGAAGAGGTTTCAACAAAACATTTAAAGGAAGGAAGTCAACACCAACTTTAGAACACAAAAAGAAAGACATGTCAAAGATTTGTTGCTTTAGGTGTGACAAGTATGGCCACTATGCGCACAATTGTCCTACATTGAAGAAAGGAAAGCATCATGCTTCCACTGCTAATGTTGATTTAGAACCACCTCAGAGCAAGTCAAGGAATGCAAGCATGGACGATGAAGAGTTCTTCTTCATTTCATCCCTCTCAAATATGGTTCCTACTAGTAATGATAATTGGTTGATTGATAATGATGATTCAATACATATGACTAGATACAAATAGCACCTTATAGATCTACTATAAAAATAATCATGTTTGCATTTTGTACTTGGTGATGATGCCATATATATTGTGAAGGGAGTTGGATCCACTTCCTTAGAATTGGATTCTGGCACCCCACTCCATTTGAGTGATGTATTATTTGTACCTAGGATGAGAAGGAACCTTGTCTCTATTTCAATGTTGGAGAACAAAGGCTACAAGGTTGCTTTCTCTGATGGAAAGGTTCTTGCATGGAACGAGCGAGAACTCTAGTATGGATTCTTCTGGGGTGATTGGTGTTCGAGAGGACATATTGTACAGATTGATTTTCGACCAGTTTAGGCCTTGATACATGATTTTATCAGTTTGGGCAAACTATGGCATAAGAGACTTGCTCATTTACATTATAGAGGTCTTCCCACTCTGGGGAAGATGGTGACAGGCCTTCTAAAGATCCATGTTGAACACAATGTAATTTTCATAGGTTGTGCTCTTGGAAAGAATGCCAAGGGTTCCTTTCCAAGTAGTGATAACAGATCCAAGGCGATATTAGACTTGGTTCATACAAATTTATGTGGACCCACGATAGTTGCTTCCTTGAGTGGATACCTATACTATGTGATATTCATTGATGAACACTCTAAGAAGAATTGGATTTAATTCTTGAAGACCAAGGATGGAGTCCTTGCCATATTTCAGGAGTATAGAGAACAAGTCGAAAACCTGACCGGAAAGAAGATCAAAGTGTTGAGATTAGATAATGGAGGAGAATACACCTCCCATGATTTCAGTGATTTATGCATTGAGGCAGGGATCAAGAGGGATTACACCGTTCCTTACAACCCTCAACAGAATGGGGTCGTAGAGAGAAAGAACATATCTATTTTTTAGGCAGACAAGGTGATGATTCATGATCAACATTTACTATGTTTTTGTGGGCAGAAGCATCCATGACTGCAATGTATGTTCAGAACAAAATTCCTCATAAAACTTTGAGGAACATGACTCTCGAGGAGGCCTTCACCGAAGTCAAGTATGAGATTGGACACTTCAGGATATTTGGGTGTCCAGTATACATTCATCTACCTAGGGAGAAAAGGACCAAGCTAGAACCTTTAGGCATAAAGGGTACATTTGTGGGGTATAATGAGTCTTCGAAGGCATACCAAATCTACATCTCTTGTCAGATACAGATTTAGGTGAGTAGAGATGTTACCTTTGAGGAGGAGGTAGACTTTAGGAGATCTAGACGATCTCACATGGAGATTGATAGTGAGAGATGGGAAGAGATGGTTCCTTCTCCCCCTCACCCTCCAACAATTCAAAGGGAGACATTTGAGCCTATTGGTCCAATTGATATTGTTGATCCTGTAGCTCCAGTTGATATTCCTAGAGATATTGCAGTAGGTCAAAAGAGACCTACGTGGGCTCGCCAGACTCTCCATGACTGCAATGTATGTTCAGAACAAAATTCCTCATAAAACTTTGAGGAACATGACTCTCGAGGAGGCCTTCACCGAAGTCAAGTATGAGATTGGACACTTCAGGATATTTGGGTGTCCAGTATACATTCATCTACCTAGGGAGAAAAGGACCAAGCTAGAACCTTTAGGCATAAAGGGTACATTTGTGGGGTATAATGAGTCTTCGAAGGCATACCAAATCTACATCTCTTGTCAGATACAGATTTAGGTGAGTAGAGATGTTACCTTTGAGGAGGAGGTAGACTTTAGGAGATCTAGACGATCTCACATGGAGATTGATAGTGAGAGATGGGAAGAGATGGTTCCTTCTCCCCCTCACCCTCCAACAATTCAAAGGGAGACATTTGAGCCTATTGGTCCAATTGATATTGTTGATCCTGTAGCTCCAGTTGATATTCCTAGAGATATTGCAGTAGGTCAAAAGAGACCTACGTGGGCTCGCCAGACTCTGTAGGAGGCAGAAGGACATGTAACTCCTCATTGTACCTTTTGAGAGAAAAACAGACCTCATAGATATTCGCGTTATGCCACAGCTATGAGCCACATCATTGATTCTGAGCCTTCATGTTATGAGGAGGAATCTAAACAACCAATATGGAGAGATGCCATGACAGATGAGTATCAGTCCATCATGAAGAATGATTTGTGGGATATTGTTGCAAGACCTAAGGGGAAGTCTATAGTGACTTCCAAGTGGATCTATAAGATCAAACACACAGTTGATGGGAGCAACGAGAAGCAAAAAGAAATATTTGTTGCTAGATGATTCTCTCAGGTGGAGGGAATAGATTATGAGAAGACATTTGCTCATGTTGCTTGATACACTACTATCCTGTGATTATTTCCCTTGCAACATACATGGGTTGGAGACTACATTAAATGGATGTGAAGACAACATTTCTCAATGTAGAGATTGAGGGAGAAGTATACATCGAGTAACCAAATGGTTTTGTGATACACGAGAAGGAGTCTCATGTGTGTAGGTTGAATAAGGCCATGTATGGACTCAAGCAGGAACCTCGAGCTTGACATGTGAGGATTGATGGACACTTGATGAGTTTGGGGTTTAAAAAAAGTGTTGTTGATCCCAACCTATACTACAAGACCGTTAATGGTGATTCCATGATTTTGGTCCTCTACGTTGATGATTTATTCCTCACCAGTATAGAGAGCCTTATTGTTGAATGCAAGTATGTGTTGGCATCTAAGTTTGAGATGAAGGACCTTGGTATGATGCACTACTTCTTGGGACTAGAGGTGTGGTAGAGAACCGATGAGATCTTCTTAAATCAAGGGAAGTACACAGTTGAGATATTGAAGAAGTTTGGGATGTGGAACTGTAAGCCCATGGCTACACCAATGGTGACAAATCTGAAGAAAATACGTGTGTCTTCTTCTGATTCTGACGAGATTGATCGACCCTATACATACAACTGATTGGATCATTGATGTATCTGGTTAACATTAGACTAGATATTTTCTATGTAGTGAGTGCACTTAGTCAGTTTATGAGTAAGCCGAGATAGACACACTGGATTGTTGTGAAGCATGTGTTGACATACCTGCGAGGCACAATTGGACATGGTCTGAGATATACTTCCAATATTGACATGAGATTGGAGGGATATACTGAGTCTGATTAGGTAGGGAGTGCAGGGGACATGAAGAGCACCTCTGAGTGTTGCTTCACTTTGGGATCTGCCATGGTTTCCTAGTGTAGTAGGAAACAAACTTATGTGGCTTTGAGAACCACATAATTCGAGTACGTTGCATTGAGTGTGGCAGTCCACAAAGCAGTGTGGATTCAAAACCTCCTCATAGATTTATTTGGACATGTGTTGGATTCCATTTTTATTCATTGTGATAACTAGAGATGTGTGAAGATCTCAGAGAATCCATTGTTTCATGACAAATCAAAACACATTGAGATCAAGCACTGTTATCACATAAACTTGTTAGATTCCCGTGGGGTTGTGGTTTCTACATAAGTTTGTGTTTTTCCTTCTATCTCTCCTTTCACAGACCAATTCTTAAGTTTTTCCCCCTTCGGCTTGTAAAATCGTTTTCATTTTCCCCCCTCTATGTTTAAAGTGCCACAGTCTCCCTATTTTCCCAGCCCCTATCCAGTCATCCAAGTCTTTGTTTACACAGGCCACAGTCACGGGCTCAAAGCGCGACACTCAAAGCAGTCTGTTCTGGACCCGAATCAAGCTAAGGAAGGTTCAACTTTCAACGGTGGGAATTACATGTGGTGTTCAGATTAACGACTCGTGAGCATTCAAAATCTTAAAAGTTGCATGAAGTATAGCGCTAGAGAAAAAGGCCCAAAGAGAGCATGAGTTGTTGATTTTTAAAGGGACAGGTGGCAGTTGATCCAAGTGTTCGGGGAAATAAGCTTCAAGAGTTTCGAAGTGAGAAGTGTGTGGAATTCCCAAAGTGCCGAAGCCTGAACTCCCGAAATAATCCGAGCCATCAAAAGCTGAGGACGCGTGGAGGTAGATCCCTCGCTTCGGAGTTCTGCGCCCCAGAGAATTGTGGGAGTTAAACATTGCAAAGTCCCGAAGCGCTGAATTTGTCGAAGTTGCCGAAGTGGACGAAGTCTTGAAGGCTCGTAATGGATTTGAGATGTTGATCAACAAGAGCCACGTGTCGTCAGATCCCTAGCTCTGGAGAATTTTCTTGGAAAAAATAAAGTTTGGCTATTGAAAGGCCCGAAGGCCGGCCCGCCAAGCAAATCTCAGTCGTTGTTTCGAAAGGGAAGATCTGATCCATTGATTTGGAGGGGGCATATTTGAGCCCCTCATCGTGAATCCTCATCCAAGATCATGATATCAACGACCACAATCCATTGCGGGAACACAACATGTTTGGGCGATAATTTTCTTTGGCGGTCCTGCAATTGAAACCATGGTAAGTCAAGAGCGATACGTGGAAAAGGGAGATGGATTACGGACCCAAAAGAGGTCTAAATCCAAACCACCTTTGAGCAGCCCCGCAATCACATGCTCATATAAAATCCTATCCAAGAGCAGCATGTGGTCATCCCCTGCGCATACGATATTAGACTACCACCTGCAAAGCTCGCATTTGTCACAAACAAAGACCATTCATGGCCTCAAGGCAACAGGATGGACTCGTAGAAGTCATTAGCACTGTCTGAGAACAATTATGGGTTTTAGTCCCAGTCCTAATCCCAATGAAGACATCTATTTAAGATTTTGGGTAGTAGTTGAGACATCACCTCATCCCATAAATGGAAAACGTTGCAGAGAGCAGCCATGAAGGCACACTTACGATCCAAAGCTTCCTTATGGGAAAAGTTTCCAGCAAAGCACATAACTATGTCTAGCTCGCATCTAACATAATGAGGTCTGCACAACCTGACAGAGTGGGCGCCGACTGAAGGATTTGAAGGCAGTGATCTGATCACATTCCTTGTAGTTGCAACATTTTAGTATATATAGGCAGTTTTGATATTTTGTTAAGGTCAATGGTTGAACAGTGCTCCCGTATTGTAAACCTTTTATGAAGAACATTGGTTCTCTGGTTATGTATTTGTTTTTTAGATATCTTGTTTAATGAAATTCAACTTCTTTTCCATCTTATTTGCCTCTAATACTGAGAGAGTTCATGTTTGATTGATTCACATGGATTGTTGTAACTTTATTATGATAAATGTTTGATTATAGTACTGTTATGATTTCTTTCAGCTTCCTTGAAATTTGAATCCAAGAATACCTTGTGTTTAAGCTTTTCCTCCTTAGGCTACTGGAAACTTTGATGTTCATAGAGGACCTCTACACCTTTCTCACTAAATCTTTCTCCTATTCACCCTTACTCCAACTTACTCACTGAAGTTAATCAAGACCTAACCTACAGGTGCATACTAGTCCAGTTTTATGAGTTAAAACAATATCATATTGAGTCTGCGCCCATTTCACCTCTTTAAAACCAACCCGTGACATAAAAATCTGATGGGTACTAGGCTTACCTCCAATGCAATCTGGAGGTGACTTCTAGTGTTAACATTTCTGGCACCATTGTCAAGAAACGAATTGAAAATTTTTACCTGGGATAGAATGACAAAGAAGCTTCTGATTCTGAAGGTGCATCAGATATCAAAACCATTGATATTGAAGCTATGCACCTGGCGACTCCAATATTATGACTCCACTTTTCAGCTGACCTAGAGAGGATTATTTAAGAGCAGGAAATATTTCTTATAAATTTTTTTGTTGTTGTCCTGGATTGAAAAGCTCTCTGGGAGAACGATAATGACCAGATATGGTCTTTGATGGTGAACAAAGGCCAGACACTTTTAGGCTACGTATCATTCACCTGACGACTCCATGATTAAAGAACCCAATGGCGACTCCACTAGTTTGAAATGGATCAGATCTTAGCTCAAAGGTTTTCTTTCTGTGATTTTTCAAAAATAGTTGGTTTCCCTAACCCACCACCTAGTAGAGATGAATGGGAAAGTAGCCTTCCTATATTCTGAGGAAAAGGGTGGGAAGTACCAGCTGAGAATTTGTTGGACTTTCATGAATTTATTCATCGACTTCATATCGTGCATGAAGATATTCAGATTAAGATTTTCAAGTATTCATTACAGGGGATTGCTCATGATTGGTGTTGATCTCTTCTCGTTGCAAGCATCAACTCTTTGACCAGTTTTCATGCAGCTTTTAATTCATTTTATAAAGATTATTTTCCAGTTGAGTGTCTTTATGAAAACTGTTGTGATGAGTTTTCTTTGTTTTATAAGTATTTTTCCTGTCACAAAGATCAGTTTTGTGATGAAGTTGTTATTGTGGAAGAAAGCATTTTCCATAAAGAGTATGAGGTGTTGAATGATATTCATTATGATAGAGATAACATAGAAATGTCTGACATCATATCAGACGTGTTTGTTGTTTTAAGCATTCATGAAGATCAACATGTCTCTTCTAAATATCCCAATCTCGAAGAGCAAGTGTATTCTGCAGAAGATTTTTCTCCTGACTATGAAGCTGAGATAGATGAAAAGTTAGCAGCAAAAGCTAGGGAAGGCTCCTCTATGTTTTTTCCTAGTTTTTCAGAGTTGAAGGTAGAGTTTGTTTGTTGCTCTTATAAAGGAAATGCAGAGGATATTCTTGTCCTGGAAACTGTAAGTGAGCAAATATCACCTGGGATTATCCAACCTGCATTTGTCCTCCACCCACTTGTATACTCTGAGAACATCGAACGACGGGTGAGAAACAATGAAGTACATGAGGTAATTTCTTACCAGTTGAGATTTCCTGATTATAAATTTTGTGACCTCGTGGGGTTGTATATGGAGTTGTGTTTTCCAAAAGCACTGGAGCTTGCAAGGTTATTCATATTATCATCGCTTAAGGGTATGGTCGGTGCTCCAAATCATGTTCCCATTCTGTTGTCATACTTCCCTTACCTTTTGTGGCTCATTTGTAGCAAAGAGAAGAATTATATTACCGAGCAATCTGGGTGGCTATGGTGGAAGTTTTCTTTCACCTAGCATTTTGTAAAAATCTGTTAGCCTAGGAATGTACATAAATAAGCTCTTTTTGGAGCCCATGTATTTTCTTTTGTCTAGAGTAATTATCGGCCTGTAATCCTCAATAGGACATTTTTTGAGCATGACTCCATAACCCAACAAATAAGGCACTAGAACTACTTGTTCTTGACAGCTCGCAGGGAGCATGCCATGCCTTATGGAGCCAAATGTTATCACACAAACTTGTCAGAGTCTTGTGGGGTTGTAGTTTCTACCAAGTCTATGTTTTTCCTTCTCTCTCTCCTTTTGTGGACCAATTCTTAAGATTTTTCCCCTTCGGCTTGTAAAATTGTTTTCGTTTGCCCCCCTTTGTGTTTAAAGTGCCATAGTCTCCCTGTTTTCCCAACCCCTATCTAGTCATCCAAGTCTTTGTTTACACAGGCTGTAGCTGTGAGCTCAAAGTGCGACACTCAGAGCAGTCCATTCTGGACCCGAATCAAGCTAAGGCAGGTTCATCTTTCAACGATGGGAATTACATGTGGAGTTTAGATTAGCAGCTCGCAGGCATTCGAAATCTTAAAATTTGCGCGAAGTATAGTGCCAGAGAAAAAGGCCCGAAGAGAGCATGAGGCGTTGATTTTTAAAGGGACAAGTGGCAGTTGATCCAAGTGTTTGGGGAAATATGCTTCAAGAGTTTCGAAGTGAGAAGTGTGTGGAATTCTCGAAGTGCCGAAGCTCGAACTCATGAAATAATCTGAGCCATCAAAATTTGAGGATGCGTGGAGGCAAATCCCTCGCTTTGGAGTTCTGCGCTCTGGAGAATTGTGGGAGTTAAACATTGCAAAGTCCCAAAGCGTCGAATTTGCCGAAGCTGCTGAAGTGGCTGAAGGCCCGAAGTCTCGAAGGCACATAATGGATCTAAGCCATTGATCAACAAGAGCCACATTTCGTCAGATCCCTAGCTCCGGAGAATTTTCTTGGAACAAATAAAGTTTGACTATTGAAAGGCCTGAAGGCCGAACCGCCAAGCAAATCTCAGTTGTTGTTTCGAAAGGGAAGATATGATCCATTGATTTGGAGGGGGCAGATTTGAGCCGCTGATCGTGAAGCCTCATCCAAGATCATGATATCGATGACCATAGTCCATTGCGGGAACACAACATGCTTAGGCGATAATTTTCTTGAGCGGTCCTGCAATTGAAACCATGGTAATTCAAGAGAGATACATGGTGAAGGGAGATGGGTTGCAGGCCCAAAAGAAGTCTAAATCCAAACCACCTTTGAGCGGCCCCACAATCACGTGCTCATATAACATCCTATCCAAGAGCAGTGCGTGGTCGTCCCCTGCGCATACGATATTAGACTACCACCTACAAAGCTCGCATTGGTCATAGACAAAGACCATTCATGGCCTCAAGGCGTCAGAATGGACTCGCAAAAGTCATTGGCACCGTCCGAGAACAATTATGGGTGTCAGGCCCAGTCCTAATCTCAATGAAGACAGTTATTGAATATTATGGGCAAAATTTGAGACCTTGCCTCATCCCATAAATGGAAAACGTTGCAGAGAGCAGCCATGAAGGCACACTTACGATCCAAAGCTTCCTTATGGGAAAAGTTTTCTGTGAAGCACATAACTATGTTTGGCTCGCATCTGACATAATGAGGTCTGCACAACCTGACAGAGTGGGCACCGAATGAAGGCTTTGAAGGCAATGATCTGATCACATTCCTGGTGGTTGCAACATTTTAGTGTATATAGGTAGTTTTGATATTTTGTTAAGGTCAATGGTTGAGCAGTGCTCCCGTATTGTAAACTTTTGATGAAGAACACTGGTTCTCTGGTTATGTATTTGTTTTTGAGATATATTGTTTAATGAAAGTCAACTTCTTCTCCATCTTATTTGCCTCTGATACTGAGAGAGTTCATGTTTGATTGATTCACGTGTATTTTTTAACTGTATTATGATAAATGTTTGGTTATAGTACTATTATGATTTCTTCAAGCTTCCTTGAAATTTGAATCCAAGAGGACCTTGTGTTTAAGCTTTTCCTCCTTAGGCTACTAGAAAATCTGATGTTCATAGTGGACCTCAACACTTTTCTCACTAAATCTTCCTCCTATTCACCCTTACTCCAACTTACTGAATGAAGTTAATCAGGACCTCACCTATAGGTGCATACTAGTCTAGTTTTCTAAGTTAAAATGATATCATCTTAAGTCTGCGCCCATTTTACCTCTTTAAAACCAACCCATGACATAAAAATTTGATGGGTACTGGGCTTACCTCCAACACAATCTGGAGGTGACTTCTAGTGCTAACAAGTACCATTACATTTGATACATGGTGTAGAGGAAGGAAGTATTGGTGTATTACCTTCCTACAAATGAGTAGGTTGTTGATGTTCTTAACAAACCCCTTACAAGGACGAAGTTCAAGTACTTCCATGATAGACTTGGGGTGGAAGAGAATGCCTCCCTCGCTGAGAGTGAGTGTTGATGTTTGCAACTTCCTGAGACAATCTCCAAATCATACTCCTTTGTGAATGAGTTGAGTTGATCTATGAGGACACATATTCGAGATGGATAAGTGGGTTTGGTATTATATCCAAACGTCCCTTGTGGAGAGAACATGAGGACACTTCAAGGGAGTTGACCTTGATGTCACACACTATGGGGAGTTGACCCTAGTGTTTATAGAGGGATTAACCTCTTGACTTCCATAAAGGAGTTCCATGTGTGATAGACCTTTTGCTACAATGTCCCAAGTAATCATCGGGCGAACCTTCTCTTAGATTCAGGGATGATTTTAGGGGCTAAATTTCGCTCATGGGCTAATTTTCCATGGTTTTTCCAAAAACAAGATTCTCTATTTTAAAAATGATTCACCCAAATTCTACAGGATAAAATTATTTTACCTTAAAAATCACCAAAATTTTATAAAAACTATATAAAATACTTAGAAACTTGAATATTTTTACAAAAATATCGACAAACATTTATAGTTGACATATGAAGGATTAGTAAGATTCGCCAAGGTTTCTACATTCAAAAAAAAAATTCCATCCTTAAAATCATCCCTGCCTAGATTAGGTTTTAGACCAAGGGAGATAGGATGCATTTATCACAAAGGTTTATTTGTGGTAAATGAGCCCAGGCGTAGTCCTTCCTTGATCATGACAAGGCATAATATGGAATCGATGTGCTTGAGGTGCTTTCCACATGTCAATTAACATTGATATGACATTCACTCACATGAGTGTACTTGTGGTGGATGACCATGGTGTGGTGTTTGTCCTAGTCATGGTTATTTGACAAGGAATGATAAATACTCAAGATGCTAGATGTTATCACATGCAGACCCATTGTGAACCTGATCTCAGAGGGAGAGTCTCAGAAGGAGTTTCTCTTGGATTTAGGTGGTAGAGAAACATCTCCCAAGACTGACAGACAAGTGTCATGAGTCTAGGGTGAGATTTGTATGCTTCAGAGACAAGCTTTGGCATGATGAAGAATGTCTTTCTCGTTGAGAGGGAGTGTTGATGTTTGGACAATATCGGGAAGACATTCTTCCAAATATATATATATATATATATATATATATATATATATATATATAAGTAGTTATTTATTATCCAAGGGACATCCTTTCATGGATGTTCACCATATGTTCTCTATATATGGAACTCTCATCATTCTAATAGGATATCAATATATCGTAATCATTTTGCCTTAGCATTTTCTACTGTACTTGTGTCTCTATGCATGGTTATGCTTCTTGTAATCTTGGTTATTAGTGTTGCTTTTGTTCATGGTTTATGCTTCAGTTCATGTAAATTTGTAAATAAATTGAATGTAATTGAACAACATTAATCTCCAACACAAACACCGTCGCAAACAAAATATGGACCAATGAATAGGCCCTCCAAACACTGACATAGACAAATGGAGGACTGGACATGGTGAAGAGGGGAACATTGCTAAACAAGACCTCCATAAAAATAATGTATTGTTCACTACTTGCACTAATCTTGCATTAGATCTTCAAAGGAATCCATATATGTCACAAGTAACTCATTTATCCTTAGATTGTACTATTTCATCTATTTGTCGTATTTGAATACAACTATTTAGAATATAGATCATATGAGAATGTATGCTTTCATAGTTTGCCATGATTGTAGAGAATATTTCTGGATATACACTGTGTACAAGTTTTTGAAATGTCCAAAGTTTCAAGTGGACACTCCACCCATCATCAAGGACAACCAATATAGATAATGTTTTCATGATAGACCTTCATTCTCTCCATTACACATGACACCAGGGAGTTGTTAAGCAGATGTGTTAGGTCTCTATTTTCTCCTCTTACAATGACTAGGCCAATTTCACCGAGAAAAATAGAGCCACTAGAATATTCCCTACATTTTGGTACAAGAGGAGTATGCAATGTTCAAACCAATTTCTAGATCTATCCACATCCAAGATAGGTCCTTGCATGTAGTTTACCGCATGTTTGCATACAACACCACATCACATCTATGTATTGATGTCAAGTCGCATTAAGTGTATGTGAAGATATCAATTAGTTGTTACAGAGTATTTATTGACATCGAAGTGTTAATTCTTGACCTCACCTTAGTAATAGAACTTTAACGTTGATATCTAAATAAAAAAATTTAAAAATGATATTTTATTTAAATTAAATATTATAATATATGGTATTTAAGTTTTTTTTTCATGTTAAATAATAAAATTTAAAGGTTAAATTATATGAATTCAACGAATCCTAATGTTATAATACTTTAGGGATTATTAATAAAATGCTATAGTAAGTACTAAAAGTAAGGATTAATAAGTAGAAAAACCATTGCATGTAAATATGAGTGTATTAATTGATTTGATTTGTTCAAACTAACAACAATACACAATTAATAATAAGTAGAAGAACCATTGCATAACATAAACTGTATGTATTTTTAATTATTTTAATTATTTTCATAATTAATAAGTAGAAGAACCATTGCATGCATAAATTGTATGTATTTTTAATTATTTTCAATTTTTTGGTTGGTTTTATTTTTGGAGAAGTTAAATTTTAACACTGAAATTATTATGAGGAAATCTGATTGGAACCCCCTTAGAATATTTCCCATGTATCTAGTCCTACCCGAAACCCGGAAAATCAAGTTTTCCAATCACCATTTGATTTTTATTTTCCCTGAGAGGTCATAGGTTTGGAATTTGAATCCCCATGATCATGTGTGTAGCACCCACATTCATAGTCTTCTTGATTTCATTCACCCAAGTTAGAATCCAATCCCCCCATCGACCATGATGTAATTATGTTCGAATTTTCTTTCATCAAATGGTGCGGCCTTCAATTCCATCCCATAATTCTTCTTCTCAAGCTAGAATTTAAATGCATTGACTCTAGCACTAGCAACGTTTGAATCGAATATGTTGGCTCACCCGAAAGGCCTAAAACAAGCTGCAAAAACACCCACATCCACTTGGAATTGGATTGGCTTCATAAGGCCCTCCTACACATGCTCTTCACTCCCTCCTCTGTCACCAAAACAATGTTGGAACTAGAGTTCCCTCTGGCTAAAAAAGATTAAAAATAGGTCAATGACTATCTTGTTAAACATTAGACCAACACTTCTTCCTTGTAAATTTCAAAGGTACCCTCTAATCAAATTAATTGCTACTAGCATACAACATAACAAGGTGGTATTCCATGGTAATAATACACATCCTCAACAGAGAACCAAAACTATATAAAGTGGGTTTTTAATGTATTTGTGCAATTTTACAATATGGATTTTGTGCAATCTATGCGGGACGGTGTGGCTCTTCCTTTGAAAGTCGCTCAAATTAACCTGAAGTGAAATCTCAACCACATTTGATGCAATTAATGCCAAAAATCCCATCAAAGATACTCCAAGGATGAGGTACTAGGCATCCTCATGCTCCATACCCATTGCAAGATTGTACTGTAGTGGTTCCATGTCTCTTCAAGGTATGGGGGACCACATCCCAAGTTGCACCATTCACACTTGGAGCTATCTTTAATAGAGCTTGAAGATTGGAAATAAATAGAAGCCATGGAGCAACATTCAAACAAGTGAATTTTGTGCAAGGTTATCGTGTTTGAATGATCCTTGAGAACCACATTCTCAAGCCATCATTTTGTACATCCATAGCCAATAGCTAGTGTATTGTTTTCTTCCCATGAAGAGTTCTTACACACTTCTTTGCTAAGAGAGCGAAAAGAGAAGCCCCAAGGAACAAAAAAGAACTCTCCCAAGGAGGAAGGGGGAGTTCACTTACACTCACTCATCATCTACGGTGTAACAACAAAGTTTTTTCACTGGTATATGATCATCATTGCTTCCACTTTTATTGTTGGTGTTATTTTCGTTCTTTCTACTTATTTCTTTTCCTTTCATTATGTGTGTGCAATGGTATTCATGTTTATGGACTAATTCTAGCCACTTATATGTTGTATATCTTTCATCCTAGCTACACAAAGGTTTCTTTTGCTCACTCAAGTGACTAAAACAACCAAACAGATTGACGAATCCAACTCATTTTCTTACACATGGTTCACCTTTCCTAGGTTGTTGGAGATATTTCTCTCATCTAATTTATTTCGCTGGCTACCAAACTAGCCTATCCACAACCTTAAACCATATCTTTAGGCCCCCATCCAAGCAGAATTATTTTTTCACAGTGAAGGAATATGGACGACTATTGAAAGAACAAACACATAAATTTGCACAAATCCCATGACTATGACATTCCTAGTCTGTGATATTGGTGCTTCTATCGCTAAATATATCGATGCAAATCCCCTTTCTCACAAGATTGTAGATGATTTTCATTTTAGTTTGTAGATAGGGGATAATATTTAATTTTATGCACTTTTTAACACTCAAAAAATTGGTTTTAATTTGGTTCATTCTTTCATAAGTAGGTAGTCAACTTAGCTTGGTAGGGAGGTTGAAAAGAACCATATTTATTTCCCTTGTCATGTGGATGGCTTCTTAAAAGGCACATGCACTATTAATTAGATCTTTTCATGTTATCATTTGGATTGTTTGGGATTAGGAGTGAATCTCATCAACTTAGTATGCTCTCTACCTCGCACCTTAGGGTGATCTTGGTAGACCATAAAGGTTGAGGATCTCTTCATCTCCCTGTATAATCAAAACAAACATAGGAATTAAATTAGTCATAGTAATGCACCCACATGTGCACATCTTTGGTGTATTTTCAATTTACAAAACTAGGGAGATTAAAGGATTGAAAAGACCACCATTGTCCATATCTCTTGCAAACTAGGATAGTTTCATTTTACCAAAGTAGTTGCAATACAACATAATAGGGATTTTAAAGGACTGAAAGGTCCCCACAATGTCCATATCTTAAACAATCTAGGACATGTTTTAAAATTTTCCGCAAGGTTGCAAAAATCACATTTTAGAGTTTATATTAAGGAGAAAGTAATAGGCCCCATGATGTCCACATGATCCAATTTCACTCACACATATTTATGCACTAACATTTGCACACATTTTCACCTACACACAATAAGGAATATGAAGTCCACCTTCTTTGAGTATGATCTTCTCCTTGTGCCTAAAATCGATCCAAGATAATAAAAAAAATCAAGTAGTTATAAAGTATCCTTCATCACACCCTTAAAGTAAACGCATTATTTCATGGCCCCAATCCCAAAATATTAAAAGGGAAACTCTAAATAACCCACTAAAATCCTCCTTTATGAGGTCACAAAACAATATTTAGTATAGGTTAGGATTTCAAGGGTAAGCATCCAAACAACCCCTCTTCATCACTTTTCATTTGAAACTTAGAAGTTGACTTTTTAGGGTGCTTTAAAATCCTTCACCTTAAGTGTACTACACCATGTTGTTTTTCTTCATATGAGATATGATCGATATATTATTACAATGATGAGTGTTCCATATATAGGGAACATATGGTGACAATCCATGNATATGATATTTAATAATCAATAATTATATTCTTAATTATTATTCTAAGAGAATGTCTTCCAGATGTTGTCCAAACATCAACACTCTCTCTCAATGAGGGAGACATTCTGCATCATGACAAGCTTGTCTTTGAAGTATACAAACTTCACCCTAGATTCATGACACTTGTCTGTCAGTCTTGGGAAACGTCTCTCTCCCACCTGAACTGAGGAGAAACTCCTTTTGCGGCTATCCCTGTGAGCCAATTAACTCTCTCTAAGATGAGGCTCACTCTGGGTCCACATGTAATAGCATATATCATCTTGAGTCTTTATTATTCCTTGTCAAATCACCATGAATAGGACAAATACCACACTAGGATCTTTCACCACAAGTACACACCTGTGAGTGAATGCCAGTCTGATGCTAACTGACACATTGAAAGCACTTCAAGCACCTCAAGTCCATATTATTCCTTTCCATGATCAAGGAATGACTACATCTGGGCCCATTTACCACAAGTGCACACTTATGATAAATGTATGCTATCTCCCTTGGTTTGTAGCCTAATCTAGGAGAAGGTTCGCCCAATGCTGAAAACATCAACAATCCCTTTTATCTAGGGGGCTATCTTTCCATAGTAGTACACAACTACTGTCCAAAGACATACAGTCTCCATCCGTGGTACACAACCACCATAGTAGAAAAAATTTTGTCACACATGGGACTCCCATGTTGACTTCTAGAGGCCACTCCCTCTAGAAACACTTAGGGTTAACTCCCCATAGTGTGTGATGTCAAGGTCAACTCCCTTGAAATGTCCTCATGTGCTCTCCACAAGGGATGTTGGGTTATAAGCCCAAACACACTTATCCCTTCTCGGATAAGTGTCCCACTTATCTCTTCTTGGATAAGTGTCCTCACAAATAAATTCAACTCAATTCACATAGGAGTACGACCTAGAGAATGTCTATCAGACATGGCACTCCCATGTGGAATTCTAGAGGCTACTCCCTCTAGAAACACTAGGTAAACTCCCCATAGTGTGTGACGTCAAGGTCAACTCCCTTCAACTCCCTTGACATGTCCTCATGTTCTCTCCACGTGGGACATGTCCTCATGTGCTCCCCACAAGGGACGTTGGGATATAAGCCCAAACACACTTATCCCTTCTCGGATAAGTGTCATCACAGATCAACTCAACTCATTCATAAAGGAGTATGATCTACAAAATGTCTTAGGAAGCTGCAAACATCAACACACCCTCTCAGTGAGGGAGGCATTCTCTTCCATGCCAAGTCTATCATATAAGTACTTGAACATCGTCCTGGTTTGGTAATAACATCAAAAACCCGCTCATATGTAGGAAGGTACTGCACCAATACTTCCTTCCTCTACACCATGTCTCGGATGTAATGGTACTTGATCTCAATGTGGTTCAATTTGTCATGAAACATTGGATTCTCTAAGATCTTCACACAACTTTGGCTACCATAATGAATAATGGTGGAATCTAGAACATGTTCAGATAAATCTGCAAGGATCTTGTGAAGCCACACTACTTCATGGAATGACATACTTAATGCAATGTACTCTGCTTTTGTTGTGCTAAAAGCCACAAAAGTTTGTTTCCTGCTACACCAAGAAACCATGGAAGATCCCAAAGTGAAGCAACACCCGAAGGTGCTCTTTCTGTCCAATATGCTCCCTGCCCAATCAAAGTCAATATATTCCTACCATCTCATATCAATACTGGAAGTATATCTCATACCATGTCCAACTATGCCTCACAGGTATCTCAACACATGCTTCACATCAATCCAGTGTGTCTATCTCGACTGACTCATAAACTGGCTAAGTGCACTCACTACATAGAAAATATTTGGTCTCGTGTTAACGAGATACATCAATGATCCAATCATCTCTCTGTAAAGAGTCAGATCGATTTCGTCAAAATATGAAAAAGGAACACTTAGTTTCTTCATATTTTTCACCATTGGTGTAGCCACGGGCTTCAAGTTCAACATCTCAAACTTCTTCAATATCTCAACTGTGTACTTCCCCTAACTCAAGAAGATTTCATTAGTTCTCTGCCAAACCTCTAGTCCTAGAAGTAGTGCATCATATCAAGGTCCTTCATCTCAAACTTATAGCCCCATACATACTTGCATTCAACAATAAGGCTCTCTATACCGTTGATGAATAAATCATCAATGTAGAGGACCAAAATCAGGGACTCATCATTAAAAGTCTTTTAGTACAGGCGGGGATCGACAACACTTTTGTTGAAGCCAAAAATCATTAGGTGTCCATCAATCCTCACATACCAAGCTCGAGGTGGCTACTTGAGTCCATACTAGGCCTTATTCAACCTGCACACATGAGACTCCTTCTCATGTATCACGAAACTATCTGGTTGCTCGATGTATACTTCTTTCTCAATCTCTCGATTGAGAAAGTTTGTCTTTACATTCATCTGATGTACTCCCCAACCCATGGATTTTGCAGGGTAAATAATCATCCAGATAGAAGTGCATCGAGCAACATGAGCAAATGTCTCCTCATAATCTATTCTCTCCACCTGAAAGAATCCTCTAGCAACAAATCTCATTTTGTGCCTCTCAATGCCCCCGTCAACTATGTGTTTGATCTCGTAGATCCATTTGGAAGTCACTATAGACTTCCCCTTAGGTCTCAGAACAATATCCCACACATCATTCTTCATNGGAAGTCTATAGTGACTTCCCCTTAGGTCTCAGAACAATATCCCACACATCATTCTTCATGATGGATTGATACTCCTCCATCATGACATCTCTCCATACTGGATGACTAGTTTCCTCCTCATAACAGGAAGACTCAAAATTAATTATGTGGTTCATAGCTGCAGCATAGAATGAATATCTCTGAGGTCTCTTTCTCACTCATAAGGTACCACGAGGAGCTGCATATCCTTCTGCCTCCTATAGAGTTTGACGATCCCATGTAGGTCTCTTCCGACCTACTGCAATATCTCTAGGAACATCAACTAGACCTACAGGGTGAACGAGGTCAATTGGATCAATTGGATCAATCTCTATGTGAAATCATCTAGATCTCTTAAAGGATACCTCCTCCTCAAAGGTAACATCTTTACTCACCTCAATCTGTCTCTGACCATGGATGTAGATCCAGTATGCCTTCAAAGACTCATTGTACCCCACAAATGTACCCTTTCTTCCCCAAGGGTCTAGATTGATCCTTTTCTCTTTGGGTACATGAATGTATACTGGACACCCAAATACCATGAAGTGTCCAACCTTAGGCTTCACTCCAGTGAAGGCCTCCTTGGGCATCATGTTCCTAAAATTCTTATGTGGAATTCTATTATGAACATGCACTGCAGTCATGGATGCCTTTGCCCATAAAAACATAGGTAAATGTTGATCATGCTAAGTCATCTTGGACCATAATTGATATATTGATGTTCCCTCATGAAACCAATGTCTCAGGAAGCTAAAAAACATCAAAACTCCCTCTGGAGCTGGAGGTGAATCCTCCTCTATATCTTCTCCCTTTGACACTGAAGGTATATCTTCCTCCTTCTCTGGAGGTAACTCAATCTCTTCTCCCTCTGGATGTAGTACCACCTCCCTCTCTAGGAGTTCCTCTACATACATTGGAATTGTTGCCATGCCTGCTTCCTCAACATATCATGGCTCAACCTGCTCCCTCTGAGTCTCATAATGTGTTTTCCTCCTCTACTAGATCTACCATAGTTGTGCTACAGTTGGTCTTGACTCATTGTATCCATGATCATTGGAACTGTCTCTACTATCTGGCATGGTCTCATCCTGGGAGGTACATTTCTCATAGAGACTTCTTTTCTATGAGCATCGTGTCTGGAAATGTCTCTCCTTGATATCATGTTGGAAGGTATTTCCATCCATGTCTGCCTCCTACGACCGTCATTATGGGTCCTTCTCAGAGCTATTACCCGTGACCTTCCCAGAACAAGAAACAAGAACAACAAAAAGCATCTCCTAGACGAGATCAATTTATCTTGTGCACAACTATATATGGTGACCCTCCAAATAATATGTCTTCTACTATGACCAACACACATCCATCATATACTTGCTGTCATACGAATACGAACACACATCCGTCATACACTCGATGTCATACGACTGCCAACACACATCCAACATATACTCGATGTCATACGACTACCAACACACATCCATCATATACTCGATGTCATATGGCTAACCATGTTGATTTTCTAGTGTTAAATTAAACAAGCAAAAATTTTCGCAAGTGGTAATTACTTCCAATGATATACGATATTACTTTAGTAAACACTAGAACATCACTAAGTAACTTGGAAAATTTCAACTTCTTAGTCTCTTCCTTAGATCACTTATCCGACGTGTGAGAGAGAAAAAAATATGTGTGTCTATTGTTGTGTCTTTCAAGTGTCTTTTTATAGTAATATTAGATTGATCCAAAAAAGACACGTCTCTTTGAAAATTAAATTTAAAGTTAAATTAAATTTTCTTTCTTATAAATAGTTGGAGAATACCTCCTGTAACTACCCAAAGATTAATTTGTTTATAATCCATCCACATAGTATTTGACTTTGTTAAATTGTTCCTTCATAATTCATGAGATTCTTTGCATAAATATAGGTAGAAGTAAATATGCACTACATTCCTCATATTCTTCATAGGTAATTAGACATTTTTACTAGAAATTACTTCCCACCATAATTTATGGAATTCTTTCTATAATTTAGGTAGGAGTAAAGAGTAAATATGTTGTACATAGAGATTGTAACAACCCCATAAATTTAACACTCCCAATATTGACGAGGCGATTCATTTAGGGGGATCAATCAGAGCCTTTAACTATCATTGAGGTGTCTTTTCATGAAAAAGCATCATTTGGGCCCTCAAAATGGCCCTGTAAGTTCAAGAACTGAAAAACTGTTAAAAATAATAAGTTGTCAAAAAACTATTTTGAGCCAATTTGAAAAGGTGGGCGGTCACCGATATACTCCTTGGTCAATCATACCCCATTAGGAAGAAATGGTTTTCATTGCCTTGAGTGCCCCCATCAGATGAGGAAATTTTTGTTGAATTTGGCCCCGTGTGGGCTACTTTCCTTGGTGCAGGAACTATCCTGCTTTGACAACCCAATAAAGATGGATATTATGTTGGCGAGTGCCCTTGACTTGTGTGTCCATGATCTGATTAGTGGATTCTTGTTCCATGCAGTCAGGGTTGAGCTTTGTTGGTGTCAACTATTCTGCTATCTCTGAGGTGTCCACTAATGGTGGAAAATAAGGCTGAAGAAGGTCCACATTGAACACTGGGTGCAAGACAAGGAAGGGGGGAAGGTTGATCTCAAAATCATTGTCATCCACATCCTTGGGGATGGTGTAGGGTCCATAACGGAGTGGTTGAATATTTATAGAATGGTGGCAGGGATTGTGGTCTCTTTTTTAGGCTAAGAGTCCCCTACCCACACTTGAAGGAGGTAACCTAGTGGGCAAAAACTAGGATTTATACAGAGGTGGCAGTTGTGGGTTGCAATGACACCTATATTAGATGGTCAATAAATATTAGCAAATGTCACTAGTTTCTCAAGGACAAGCCTCCAATACCCCTCAAGATAATTGACCCTTTCTTACCTTCACAATATTTCTTATAGTGGATTCATGCCCCATTGTTGAAGCTATTAGAAGGTCCAATGGCATTTTGAGAGAAAGGATGCTAGGTATTTTAGGACACATGCTTTAATTTTTCACTCCCTCACACAGAAAAATCCCATCACATGAAAGCGATCTACTTAAGCTGATACATTTATGTCATTATGCCCATTAACACTTAATAAATGCATATTTGTTCCTTTCTTTGATTAGTCCATTTCATTCCAAAAGCACAAGGTAGCATTCTCTCACTTGCAATTCACACACATACTTCTAGTCTAGAACCATAGGGGATCCATTATCACCCTGGCATTCTATATGTCTGCGAGGACTTCCACTAGTGTTGGGAGGTATTCTTAGCCTCGTGACTTTTCCAGTTCAACCTCCCCACTCACGGTCACCTATGAGCCCATTAGTTCTCAGTTCAACCTTACTCAGATCAACTTTTCTAGGTACAACATCTAAAAAAAAATTGTCTAGTGGTCCTTCCTCATCAATAACCGACCCTCAAAACTCAAGAAAAATGACAGGTACACCCAATATACCATACATTGGTTTTTTGAATCTTCTTAATTTACCAAAGCTAACTAATGACCCCCCATGTTGGATTTTATCTGCTCTTCTACTCTATCATTCATCTACTCTGATCCTATTTGACCCAGGTTCAGGCTTAGTAAGCTCCCAACAAAATCCCTCTAAAACTATCGTCCCCTCTGGTAGACCAGAAGGCAACACAACACACAGAGTGCACTATGCAGTCTCACCCAAGATAACTCTATGGGTGGATGCAATACTCAGGTGTTTGAAACCCGGGGAAGAGTGGAGATCTGTGGTTGTATCTTGTAATCTTTATTTATTCAGTCTAACATATGAATATAGTAGTCATTCTATCCATGCATGTGAAATACCAGATCTAACTAGTTAATTCATTCATCTAACATTCACAACTTAACAACAATGAAGACACACACATTCATTCACATAAAACATGTGTTACCATGGTTCACCCCCTCTTGGGATACCTCCACACAGATTTGGCTCTTAGGATTTTTATTATGGTTCAAGAATATGTCATGCTGCACGTGTTTACAATCTTAGATCTTACTCTCTTCAACAGGGTCCTCGATCACTGTGAGGTTTACTAGATCACACTAGGATCCTTAGCCTGCAATCTAACCCTTGGGATCGAGTCGCTCGTTGCCTCTCTATGTCACCAGCTTACTAAATAGTACAGTTCTTACAACTCTCTGTCATTCGTTCTCTTTTTCTTCTCTCTCTCTCTCTCTCAGTTAGTCTTTTGGTCAGGGTCCTCTTCTCCCTCTAAGTATTACTTATTTATATTCTTGGCTCATAATCCATTAAAATACATTACAAAAACCCTAACCCTAGCATCATTAGGTCTTCCTTGCATGCACACCTCACCTGCTTCCCTCACACATGCTACTTTTCCTTCTAGTTGTCCTTTCCTCCTCACATGTTTCTCTTCCCCAAAATATCAATTTATCCTGATTAGGCCTGCATCCAACAGGCCCCCAACAATGACATGTGGCTCATCCCGAGCCACCTAAACTCTGTGTGCTTCTTCAACAGCTCCTGTGAGAGTTTGAAACTTCTCTATGAGTTCCTTTTCTTGTGTTTGATCCTGCACGGTCTTTTCTCTGAGTACACCCAATACTTGCATTGTAATCTCCTCAGTGATCATATCTGTGCACTCTGCCTGATTTTGTGCCATGTTCTTCTTTTCCTCTTCTACCTGTGCAGTGAACTCCATTGCTATCACTTGGAGAGGTTCCATTTGATATTGTCGATCCTTCTTCTGTGTCTGCGCGACTATTAGTTCTTCTTCCAGCTTCTTGATATCTTGTACTCCTTTGAGGCGCTCAATGATTTTCATCATCTTCTGCCTCTTCTTAAGGTCCTGGATAGTTGCACTTATCTTCTCCTCTTCCTAGTCCCACTGCTAGATCTGTTGATATTCCTCCAGCTTCATCCATAGTTGTGCTTCTCTATCGAACAAGTTGACAACTATGCTAAATTGCCATTCCATTTTCTCCATATGCTCTGCTACTTCCTGCTTCC
Source organism: Picea mariana (assembly GCA_032191745.1). Lineage (NCBI taxonomy): Eukaryota > Viridiplantae > Streptophyta > Pinopsida > Pinales > Pinaceae > Picea > Picea mariana. Next base: position 23,183 of record JASDQU011312853.1, read on the forward strand.
TTTGTTCCTTTACCTCCGGGGGAGTGGTAGGGATGATTTTTTCCCAGAGGTTCTCGATCTCCTCCCTGTATTGATCTATTGTTTTCACAATCTGATCAATTTTCTTCATCATCATGGGCTCTGCCATTTGCGCGCACTTTTCAATTCTATCATAGGCTAAAACCAATCCTTGCTCGAGCCTATCCACATGATCTTTCTCATATTTGGTCTCGATCTTTACCTGCTTGAGCCTATCCATGTGATCTTTCTCATATTTGGTCTCGAGCTTTACCTGCTCGAGCACCAACTCCAACTCTTCTCTGTTGTCCTTTTTCTGCTACAATTTTTCTGCGTTTGTTCATGCGTGCTACTGTACCTCCTATGCGATGTTGAATTGTAGTTTATATAGCACCTTGGTTGGTATTTGCCCCATTACCAACTATATTTGTGCCAGATATTTCAAGGATGTCTGGCCCACAATTTCATCCATGCGCAACATGCTAGGTGTAATGTGAAAATTAGATCTCGGTTGTGCTATCGTGTGGATCATATCTTACTCACTAGGTGCAACCTTAGATCCTACTTCTGATGTTGCAGGGAATAAATCTATTCCTCTGCCCACCCTCTGTGTTTCTCTGATCTGTTCCAGGAGCTTCCTCATGTCGTCCAGCTCATCCTAAATCCTATCACTTTGGTGCTGGGCTTCATCAAAATCCTTCGTTATTCGGTCCTAGAACATTTTGGCTATGAGGCCCATGTCACCCTCACTGATTTTATATTTTGGCGACATCTTCTGTGCCTTATATTTCTTGTGTGTACCCCCAGTGTGTATGATTGGTCTCTTGCTCTAGCCTTTTTCCTGTTGAGTAGCACTTGATGTGGTCCCCTATGCTATATTAGTCTCTTTTTCCTGTTTCTTCAGCGCCTGGGTGTTACTCTTCTCCCCCACCTGGGTACCTTTCTTTGGCGCACCCCATTTATTATCTTGTGTTGGCTTTGACCCTGGATTTGGATTCTTGGGCACTATTTTGTCTCTTGCAAGTGCTTTTTCTTGTCCTGCCTCAACCTCCTTATCTGTGGGCATATATTGATTATCCATGTCCTCTTCCTTGACGCAGTATCATAGTTGTAGCCATTCCTTCTCAAGATCCTTTCATGCTTGAATCCATACTGCATGCCTAGTCGCTTTAAAGTTGGATATGCCCTGATATTGCGTGACCACTTCTGGAATAACCCGCCATGTGTTGGCAATGATTTCCTGCAGGTTGTTGTAATACCCTACGAACATTCCCGCATTTGCACTTTTATTTTTGGGGTCTAAAATGCTCCTGAATGATAGGTATCGCTCTGTGCGGCAACGAGTGGATCACTTGAAAAAGTATGCATACTTAGGCTCCCTCCATCCAACCAAGGTGATCAAGATGAGTAGCCAAGAGTAGTGGAACTCTGTCCCCAGGTCCTATGCATCCTTGCAGTCTTCAAGGAACAAATTTAACAAGTACGGGGACCAAATAAGTATAGTGCCCTCTACACACTGTGTTGCAGCTATGACGACCTCGGCAGGGACTTCCTCCTTGCAACACTTTCTGAGAAAATTTCACGCCATGAGTTTTGTGGCTAGTTATTTATGGGTCCTAAGTCCCTTGATTCAACAA
>JASDQU011312854.1:0-24841 GCA_032191745.1 Picea mariana
ATTGTTCGGTCCAAAAAATGGGAACCATGGCAGCAAACCCCATATATCCCATGGCCCTGATTATTTTCTACTAGTAACATATACCAGATGCAAGAGAAAAAGAATGCAACGACGTCTTTTCTTTGTATATCAAATTGTTTGGTGCAAAGGTCGATGGGTCCTGCTCTATGGAACCTTCTGGGAACTTGCTTGCGGGTTGTTTGAAGTTTGGTTGGTTCTTGGTTATGTGCTTCGTCTGTGAATTGATATACCGCAGAACTCCAACTATTCTTTGGAGGGAACAGAACAATATAATTCAATTTTTTAGTCAGTTGGCCCACAGATCCGCTTGATAATTTCTATGGCGTTGTGACGCAAATGTAGTATGTGGCTTATTTTAGCAGATTTCTTTGATCGATGAACTTGGTAAAATTATTGTCCTAGAATAATTTGAAATCAACGAATATATACTGTGCGAAGTGCAATTGTGCTATCATATCAACAAGAGGCCCTTAAAATTCAAATTGGTCATTGTTTTGGCATTTTTTCTTAATCGATGAACTCGGTAAAATTAATGTCCTGAAATAAATTTGAAATAAATGAATATATACTGTGCGGATTGCAATTGTGTTATCATATGAACAAGAGGCCCTTAAAATTTAAATTGGTCCTTGTTATTCTTGCGGTGATAGAATTTAAAAAAAAAAATTCTTTTGTTTCCTTCATTTTTAAAAAAATAAGCGATTTAACATCCTTTAATAATTTAATGTAATTCAATTGTACAATATCAATATTTAATATTACTAATTTAGTATTTGAAAATAATATTTTTAGATAAAGTTAGATAGGATGACCATCTGTAAACAATTGCAATCTTGAACCCACCAGTGGTGGAGTCCTGTCGATTTGTATGTCGCGGAACTTCAAGTGTTGTTTGGAGGACACGAGAAAATAGAAGTGCAATGTTGAGCCAATTTATATATCGCAGAATTCTGGGTGCTATTTGTAGGACACGAAACAATAGAGGCTCAATTTTGAGCCCGCTAGGTTGAGAACCCGTGATCCAAAAAGTGCCTAAGTATGGAATGAGGGATCCGCATATGCTCTATAAAATCTCATGTCCATACTTTATAAAAGAACATGTTTACTATGTATTTCTCGTTTGTCGGAAAACTTTTATATCACTCGCCTGACCAAATTGTACAAACTTTCTTGTCTAATTAAATTCTGCAATATCAATATTTAATATTAATAATTTAGTATTGAAAATAATTTTTTTAGATATGTTAGATACTTGATAGGGATTACCATCCATAAACAATGACAAACTTGAACCTGCCAACCCTCGAGTCCATCTGTGAATTTGTATATCGTGGAACTCCGAGTATTATTTGGAGGACACAGAACAATGGAAGTGCAATGTTGAGCTAGCCAGCCCGTAGTTCCACTTGTCAATTTGTATATCGCGGAATTGTAAGTGTTGTTTGTAGAGCACGGAAGAATAGAGGCCCACTTTTCAGCCCGCCAGCCCGAGAACCTGTGATCCAAAAAAGTGGCTAAATATGGAATGGTGAATCCGTACATGCTCTATAAAAATTTCATGGACATAGTTTTTAAGAGTACATACTTAGTATGTATTACTCATTTTTTGAAAAACTTGTAGGTGCGAAGGTTGGTGGATTCACGACTTCAAATTTCACTTACTTTTATATCTCTAGCCCGATTGACCTCTTCCCCGTTTGATATTGTAATAAACAAATATAAACTGGCCCAAGTCCAATTGTGCTATGACATGAACACGAGGCCCTTAAAATTTAAACAACTGGCAAGTCCTATTGTCAATTTGTATATCGCGGAAATGTGGGTGCTATTTGTAGGGCACAGAACAACAGAGGGCCAATTTTGAACCCGCCAGCCCGAGAACCCGCCATCCAAATAGAGGCTAAGTATAGAATGAGGGATCCATACATGCTCTGTAAAATCTCATGTCCATAGTTTTTAGAAGTACATCTTTACTATGTATTACTTGTTTCCTCTAAATGTTGTTTAGAAGACACGGAACAATAGAACTGCAATGTTGAGCGACCCAGTCCGCATCTTCCACTGTCAATTTGTATACCGCAGGACTTTGGGTGCTATTTGTTGGATACGTAGGAATAGAGGCCCAACTTTGATCCCACCAAACCGAGAAACCACAATCGAAAAAGTGGCCAAGTATGAAATGCGGGATTTGTACATGCTCTATAAAAACCTCATGTCCATATTTTGTAAGAGTTCATACTTAGTATGTATTACTCGTTTTTCGAAAAAATTCCACCTGAGGAAGTTGGCGAACTCATGACTTCAGGTTTCAATTACTTTTAGATCACCAGCTTGACCGACCGCTTCTTCGTTTGATATTGTAAGAAACAAATATATACTGGCCCAAGTCCAATTGTGCCATTACATGAACACGAGGCCCTTAAAATTGAAATAGTCCACAAATCCACTTGTCAATTTGTATATTGTGGAACTCTGGGTGCTATTTGTAGTGCAAGGAACAACAGAGGCCTAATTTTGAGCCCGCCGGCCTGAGAACCCGCGATCCAGCCTGAGAACCCGTGATCCAAAAAGTGACCAAGTATGGAATGAGGGCTGCGTATATGCTCTATAAAATCTCATGCCCATTCTTTATAAAAGTACATATTTGTTATGTATAACTCGTTTCTTGCAAAATTTTGTAGGTGCGGAACTTGATGGATAGACGTGTTCAGATTTCCACACATTTTTATATCAATAGCCTGACTGACCTCTTGCCCATTTCATTGTATACAAAATTTTTGGAACACAAGTTTCCAAAAACGTGGGTTTTTCTTAGAAATAAGATATTTCACATCCTTTTATAATTTTCTGTAATTAAATTGTACAATATCAATATTTAATATTAATAGTCTAGTTTTGAAAATAATGTTTTTGGGTAGTGTTACATAGTTCATAGGGATCACCATCCGCAAACAATCGGAAGGTGGGCCCCGCCATCCCTGGATTCCATCTATGAATTTGTATATGGCGGAACTCCGAGTGCTGTTTGAACGACACAAAACAATAGAAATGCAATGTTGAGCGAGCCAACCCGCAAGTCTGCTTGTAAATTTGTATATTGCGGAACTCTTGGGTGCTATTTGTAGCTAACGGAACAATAGAGGCCCAGTTTTGAGCCCGCCAGCCCGTGTACCCACGATCCAAAGATTGGCTCAAGTATGGAATGTGGGAACAGTACATTCTCTATAAAATCTCATGTATGTACTTTCTAAAAATAGATTTTATGTATTGCTCATTTTTTTCAGAAAGTTTCTTGGTAAGGAAGTTGGCAGATTCACTTATTCAGATTTCACTTACTTTTATATGACTAGCCCGATTGACCGACCGCTTCCCTGTTTCATATTGTACAAACCTCCTTGTCTAATTAAATTGTACAATATCAATATTTAATATTAATAATTTAGTATTCAAAAGAATGTATTTAGATAATGTCCAATAGTTAACAAGGATTAGCATCCATGGACAATCGCACGTTCGAGGCCACCAACACTGGAGTCCGTATGTCAATTTGTATATCAAGGAACTCTGTGTACTGTTTGTATGAAACGAAACAAAAGGAGTGCAATTTTGAGTGAGCCACCCTGCAGGTCGGCTGACCAATTTGTATATTGCGGAATTTTGAATGCTATTTGTAGGCCATGGAACAATGGATGCCCAATTTAGAGCTCGCCAGTTCGAGAACCCGCGATCCAAAAAGTGGCTAAGTATGGAATGTGGGATCTGTACATGCTCTATAACATCTCATGTTCATACTTTATAGTACATATTTAGTGTGTATTACTTGTTTTTTCTGAAAATTTCTACTTTCTCTTTTCTCTGCTTTTCCATTTTTAAATGCAGGTTCCTGCATAGGCGGTTTTAACATTGTGTTTCCATTGTTCCGCTGCCTACAACTAGCATCCAGACTTCCACGATTTGCAAATTTTCAAACAAACCCCCCTTCATCTCGTATGCTTTCGCTTTCTGTTTGTTTGGTCCTTTTTCCCAATGTCTCATGATTTTATATACAAGACCCCAGGTTCAGTAATATACAAATTTCCCTGTCGCCATTGCGCTTTCGTTGTTCCCCTATGCACAAACAACAACTGAAATTCTGCGACATACAAATTGACGGTCGATATCTGTCACTGAGATGCAATATGACCATCGGCCCTTCACATCTCCTAGGTATATCTTCTGCCCTTTTTCTTTTGTAACCCGCCCGACTGCTTTCCATACTTAGGTGTTTTCTGGAATCGGTTTCGCGGGTTGGCTGGTGCTTCGCTGCAATTCGCCATCACCGTTGCCTTCGTACTTGTTTCTAGATATGCAATAATTAAGCTTTAATGCTAGTACTTCATCTTGCAGGAACCATTAAGATTGTCATTAATGTCCAAAATTCCGGAGAATATTTTTCATTACTACGAATTAAACTAAGATTTGCGCACAGGTATGTTATCCTTTTCAAGTATTCATTTAAAAAATGATGCAATAGGTTTTTTGTGCGCCGGCGGGTTGGCGCTTTTAAGAAATTTCTAATTCTTAATCTCTCCTTGCCGTCACCACGACCTTCACACTTTTTTCTAATTATGCAATTAGTGAGCTGTGATGGTGACAAATCATTCCACACGAACCCTAGAGATTGTCATTGATCAACAAAAGGCTCGAGGAGATATTCCATTGATACACATTAAACCATGATTTGTGGAGGGTTATATTATCCCTCCCCGATTTTCATTTCAAACATCGTCTCAAGCAAACGAAAATTCTTGTTAAGTTGTGGCAGCACTTTTGTCCAGATATAGTAAATACATTGGGGCATAATGGCCATAGGTTCCACCATTCCAGGGCATATTCTTACTACTCATCTCCCTCCGCCTAGGAGAAAAAAAGGAGAAGGTCCCTTGGTACACCAAGAGATATATTTCAAGCCAAAGAATTCGAAGGCAACCCTTCCTGCTCAGAGAACTTGCCCAGTTGCATTCATGGCTGACGTAGAGGTTGATGTCATGAATTCCGAGTCGGAAGAAGATTATCGGATGGGCGATGATATGAAAATGGATGATGGCAATGTATAGACTCTTCCCACTACTGTGCCCAAATTGAAATCAACCATAATAGACGGAACTTCCCGGCTCGGTGATGGCGGTCCTGACAACACCAAAAGGAGTTTCAGAAAAGAAACTGACGGTAAACGCAATAGCCGCTTTGCAGCGCGAAAGTAGGAATTCCAGAGTTCCAAATTAATATGTTCTAGGGGGAAGAGTTTCACTGTAAAGTAATGATATGTTTATGCTCCGAGAGATATACTTCAAGCCAAAAAATTATTGAATTGCAGGAGTAGTGTCCTCTTCTCTGGATATATAATTAACATCTTCAGGAATGAGGTCCAAAACTCTCACTGTTGCAAGGCATTTTTCTACTAGTCATCTCCTTCCACCCAAAATGGACTAATTTGGGCCTCTTAAATTGCACGTGCAACCTGTGCTCCTGAATTTTGTTTTGAGTATGCAGAGGCGGTTTCAGCTAAGGGATATTCCATTTTCCCTGCAACATTTTGCGTCTTCTTCCTCACGGGAAGCTTCTGAAAAGTATCAATTTCATCACAGGATGATTCATCGAGGAGAAAACTGCGAGGATCTTGCATACTGCGGATCACGTGCCTGTGTTTGTCGCAGATCCTCGCAAAGGCAGTTTCAACTAAGGGATATTCCATTTTCCCTCCAACGTTTTTTGTCTTCTTCCTCATGGGAAGCTTATGAAAACTATCAATTTCAGCACAGGATGATTCATCAAGAAGAAAACTGTGAGGATCTTGGATACCGCGGATCCCGTGCCTGTGTTTGTCATAGATACGTTCAATGTTTTGGCCCAAAGAATTGGGTCCAATTTCTAAGGATAGATGTACAATACTCGGTGTTTTTCTTACTTTTTTAAATGGATTTTCTATTAAAAAACAATTGCCTTGGACTCTTCGTTGCTGCTTCTTTTCTGGATTTAACGCATGTTCTCATTGGCATGGTTCGGTGCTCTCGTACTTCTTCGATATTGTGTTTACTTTGGTTATTTTTTCTAAGATGGAACATCTAACAATTATATGAAAATGTACTGTGTCAATCCACCAATATTTTATGCAAGCAAAAAATGGATTACACAGTTTCAAACCAATGTTCAATTCTATTCGTAATGCAGATAGAACATGGCAATACCGATGTACAATCTTGCAGCAAAATCGTTATTCTTGTTTCTAGACATTCAATTATTAAGTTTTAATGCTAACAACCCATAATGCAAGAAGTTTAATACTTGATTTAATATATTGCAGTCATGGAAGAAGGTATCAAGAACACAATTACACCCACACGTTCCAATAAAATCTAATCTTCAACAAAGAATTTGTTGGCAATTAGTAGAAAATGAAGTTTAGTAGTTGATTTAATATGTTACAGTCATGGAAGAATGTATCAAGAACATACTTACACGCACAGGTTGCAATAAAATCTAATCTTCAACAATGCATTTGTTGACAATTAGTAGAAAATGATTTTTTTGCAACAATGGGGCTTCTTTGAAACCAATTTGCGCTTACCAAAAATGCTTTCTACCTTTCTATTTTCTCACTCTTTTGTTCCCTGCAGTTTCTCTTCCTGGTTACTTAATCGTTTTGTTTTCCGAAAATGCCTTGCTGCGCAACTTGGCGGATTCACACGTTTCCAGCGAGCACTTCCCCTTTCTTTAAATTGACCCTCTATTGTTCTGTGTCCTACAACTAGCACCCAAAGTTCCGCGATATACAAATTGACAGGCAAACTTGCGCGCTGATCATCTCAACATTGCACTTCTACTTTTTCATGACCTCCAAACAACATTCGAAACTCTGTGATATACAAATTGACAGATGGGCTCCAGGGTTGGCAGGCTCAAGATTGCCTTTGTTTACGGATGGAAAAGTGCTAAAACGAGCCATACCACATTTGCGCCACAGAAGCTATATTAAAGGGAAAAGCATTTCCTCTATAGTTCTGTGTCCTGCAAATGACACCCACAGTTCTGGCACGTGAAAAGTGTCATTTATTGCATATTTATAAATGCGAAGGTGGCGGAAAAATCAGAAAAATCGGTAGCCACTGACCTACAGAACGCCCTAAACAAAGATCGTATAGAATGCCCCAAATAGAGATCGTATGCAAAATTTACACTCTTGGGAAGTTGATGTACCAACTACCCCCATCGGGGCCTGCAAACCTTTTGGTTTTTCATATTATGGGGTTAGGGTTTTGGATTTTCTTTATGTTAAAAAGGCCTCTAGAGCCTTGCACATATTCACCAAAATGCATCCACCATCGTGAGAGTTGGGGACAATGATAGGGAAATCTACCAGCAAGAGGCTCGTTGTCGAACCCTTGCAAAAGACATCTTCATACATTTCTTGTCATAAACGTGGAGACTCCATTATGAAAGAGAGGGAGAAGCATGGTTTCTAGGAGTGTGTGTAGAAGTAGAAAGCGATACAAGTACAAGATTGATTTGTGGGGTTTCTACTGCATGGAGAAAGTAATGGTTTGTTGTTGATAAGCACCTCACCACACATATGAGTTATGAAGTAGTTGGATGAAAGTATGGTGTTCCATTGCTTGTAAACAATACTATATCTATGCATGCATTCCACTAGTAGCCATGTCAAAGTCTCCATTAGCAATTCCTTTGGCAACTCATTCAACAACTCAACAAGTGAAACTAAGAATTGGCCCTCATTCACCTCTCCCATTTCAACTATTTTCAACTCAATACAGAAATAAAAACAAATAAGACAATATGTTTTTTTAACCCACATAAAGGATCAATACAAAAACATAAATAAAGGATAGAATCGATTAGTTAATTTTACATCTTTACTGAACCAATGAATTAATATTGTTTCTTTATAAACCATCCTTCCTAGCACTGTAAACCAAAGCGTTGATGGTTATAGAGTGGAACGCTTGATTAACATAAGAGATTATTGCTTACCTCTCTCTTTGGATGAACAATCCCTTTTTCATGCTTAATTGATGGATTCCTAGCAGTCTAAGCCTACATTGGTCAGTAGAATATGAAGGATATTTAGATCCAGTTGATGATTCCTTTATGGTTCATGATGTTTCTATCCTTTGTTGTCTTTCACTGTAATTTAGAGATGTTGACTTTTGGTTCACAGATAGGACACTTGACATATGGTGGTTAGAAATGAGGCAGTTCTTAAGGATTATATCGTCCTCACAGTTTATAGGCGAGAATTTCTCTCATATTGGCCAAATGTCTCTAAGTGTTTGGATGTTCACATGCCATTCTTTGTCGTACCCGCCACCTTCACATTTATAAATAACACTCCAAAAAGTACGACATCCTAGACCATTGCTCCAACGGTCCACCACAACAACAAAGAAACTCAGAGTTCTTCAAACAAAGGAGGAGATAACGACCCTCCTCACTCTAGAATTGACAGTTCTCACAAGCTTCCAGTAGAGAAGAAGAGAAAAAAAAATGTGGGGCAGGCAGAAGAGCCGGAAATTCAGAGTGAGAACATGGAACTTGACATTGATTTGGATAGCATGATCTGCTTCCTTGATTAGCCCGGAAAATCCATCCACCATAGTCGTCCAATGGACATATCCATTACCAAAAGTTTTGACGAAGATGAATCCTTCGTGTTCCAGAGCATTGTTTTTTATAGCCAGTCCAAAAAATTGATAATTGAGAAAAAAAATGTTAAAAATAAGAAAGGAAAATCTCGTTCAGAGGTTGACCTTTCCAACATCCAGCCGTCCCAAATCTGTCAACTTCACACCGTGAGTGGAGAAGCACTTCATGATTCCATTGTGTTGAGTGCTCAACACTCACTAAAATTTCTGTCACCATTTCCTTTTGGGTACCGCCTTGTTTTCCACCTTTGATTGTTCTCTCCTTGGTATAAGACTGATAATCCGCTTATCTTATATGTTTTGAGCCATCTTAAGAGACACAATGACTACTCAAAGAATCAACGACTTGAAATTTTCCTGACTCCCTAGAGAAGTTCGGCATCGACGAAAGCTTAAGGTGGCGAAAATCATTTTGAGAAGTCAAAGTAGTCGAGTACCGACCTTCATCGGTGTTGGACGATAGTAGTGTTTCTTTCTCACGAATAGCCTCGAAAAGGATTTCGTCGAAAGCCGACCTTTTCAGGTTCGACAGAAAAGTGCGATTATAAGCGCCGTGCATAGATAAAGTGACACTGTCAACCGCCGAACTCCCGAAACAAGTTCGTTATCAGCAAGGGAGAACTAATTGTTTCCCTGACATGATAATCACTTTTGCCGCCAAGTATCAGTAGTTGTGGCCTCTAGTCTTTTCTCAAAGTACTTTCGGTGCAAGTGAGAACCCAAGTATACTTCTTATCCATTAGCCGAATGTCTTTCCATGATTAAATTTTTTGTTTTAATAACCAAAGTCGATGATTCCACGGAAGTATTAATTGATATCAAATATTTTACAAAGAAAAGCATTAACAGACTCACGGAGAAATAACAATGATCCCCAAAAATCTAATAATTTACGTAAAAGACTTGAATAAGAATACACGCTTGATTCGCATTTGGAAGAAGCATGATACATTCAAACACCTTATTTTCTTTTTATATACACAATCAAAACTTCCGCTAGGCCTGGTTTACATATGAATAGACAACCCCGACGACTCGGCTAACCAACCCGGTCGCCATAAGATTACAAAATTTTACAAAAGAAGAAAGACAAGGAGATGTTAACCAACACTTCCAAGAACGCGGAGCGAGAACCCGCCAACTATTTGTCTCCTGTGTGCTGGTCCTCTCTCAGAATTCCTTTCGCACTTTGTGATGTCTTATGTTTCGCTGTCGCTGCCATCCGCTGTGCCTCGCACAACTACACAATCATGTCTTGCGCTTCTCGAAGTCATCTCTGCAGCCAAACGGTGCTTCCTGCGCGACCTTGCGACAATGGTATCCCCTAGTTTTTTTCCGCCAACTGACATTGCAGTTCTCTATTTTCTTGGTAGAGCTCGTCTATTGCAAGTTGAGCCTGCTCTAATTTTTGAGAGGAGTTTTCGATGGAAGTACCCAGTGCTTCTTCCCTCCCCTCTCTTCTCCTGTCTCCATTGTCAGTGGTCCTGACCAACTCCGAACGGTTGGTAAATATCACAAACTCCTCAAGGGTTAGACATACACTCAGTTCGGCCTTGGGGCAGTCCTCCTCTCCTTCCCTAGCTTTCTTCTTAGGCCTTCCTCTTCTTCGCAGTTTCGGACCTAAAGAAGGCACAGTCTCTAGCATGGCTCTTTCGAACATATCTGCGACCATCCCTAGCTCCTTCCTGGACGCTGACACTACCTCCAGGCAGATACCTGTGCCTCTCATTGGAGTCTCAAGTACAGAAGAAGCCAACAAGAAAGAGTCCCAGGCATGCTGGGGCTGAGACCTGGCACTCCGGCTGCCTCGCAGACCTCATCTCGTGTTTGAAGGAGATCCCATAATTGCAAAAAACATAAGGAACTCAAGGCGTCTGCAGATGATAAATAATTTCTGAATAGGACATCGCCAAGACGAACTTACTGAACCAGAATTCCAGGGAATATGAGCTCGACATATACGTAGAATTTCTCACAAAGATCCTGGAATTTATAGAGAAATCAAGGAGCGATACTAGGCATGCCAACATAATACCCGCACCTCGTGACATGATGTTTGGAAAAATCGGCATGCCACAACTGATCGACGGATGCGATCCAGAACATGAAAGCGTCGTTGATTGGGGTTGCAGGAAAACATGCAGTACGATCCTTTCGATCCTTTTGAATTTCTAAACCTCCGTTATTGATGAATGATGCTTGGCACACTTGGTGGTACGGATTTTGGAGGCATTTAACGACTTTCTCTGTATGATATCTGACCTCTTGGAAGCACACGCGCTTAACTCATCCTCGACGCCCTTTTTTCGACCCCAAAGGTCAAGTAACTACTATGATAATTTATGCATTCATGAGTATCGTATTTAATTAGCCACACTATGACATGGTGATGTATTCGTTTAAACCAAAGAGGAGCGGCGGCTTCACAGGTCACTCAAAGGAAGCATTTGGGATCGTGTAAGTATTAAAAACGACTGAGACTAGCAAGCTACACAGGTACGTTTTCATCTTTTTATTTGTTTATGTCTTATCATAGGTTGCTTAATCGATAAACTACTTCTATTTTAACTACAGGAATAACCTTCCTGATTACCGACTAGAGTCTGTCCTGTGACCCCGCCGAAGAACTGAAAGAAACACCAAAATTGAATCACTGAAGCGATGAAGTATGTCAGGCTCCCCGATATAGGCATCCCCATAATGTTGATCGACCTAAACGAAGTAATCAAGATATGTTCCGAACAATATGCGTTATGGGCCGAAGGCTGCTCAAGGGTCACTGATGCAAAGCCAGGGCAAGTACAACAGTTCGCAGGACATCCAATCAAAACCAGAACCATGCTTCAAAAATTGAACTTTAGCCTCGAAAAGTATCGGGCGCACGCAACAGACATCAGGGGAATATATGCGGCTCCAATGGAACAACACAGATTTCCATGGGCCAACACCTGTGAAGAACTCTTTATCATATGGGATGATTATGAAAGAGCCCACCCTTTTCAAGAAACAACTTGGGTGCACTGTTGAAAGACTGTTAGATGATAATGCCACGTGGCGATTTTTTATTAGCTCAAATTATATTTTACCGTTAATTACTATTAAGACTTTATATTATAAATAGAGACATCGACCGATGGTCATAAGGTCGATGGTTGTTGTAAGCACGCTTTTTCTCTTGGTTGTTGATAATTATTTTGAGACTGCTATGAATTAAGAAGCCCTTCTGGACCAAAGACGAGAGATTTTTCATCAAATGTATGTGATTGGAGTTGGAGAAGAATTACTTCCTTTCCTATTCCATGAATGTTGCAGTAAATGAGTAAGAGCAATTAATTCTATTGTCAAGTTATCTGGGGCAATGTTTTGATGTTCTTTTCTTTAAATGATGAAAGTAAATTGTTGTGCTTCTATGTGATGAATGTCCTGGTAGATGAATTATTTTTCTTACCGTGATCTTGATTACATATGTGTTTCTTTTTCTTTACGCTAAGTAGTTTACCTCAGCTATGTGATGAATTTCTTGGTAGATGAATTATTTTGCTTGCCATGATCTTGATTACATATACATTTTCTTTCCATTTTACTAGGCCCTCTAGCATAAGATCGTTGTCTGCATGCTCGAGCAATGGGTTATCCCAAGATCGACTGCTTCCCAATAGTTAAAAAAAGCCTTTGTCATGTCTTTGTCAAGTTGGTTTATACTGGCTTGTGTATCTTATACCAACCCCATCTAAGAGAGAATACAAAGAAGAAATATCCTAAGTGAAGGAGGAGCCTTCACCTGAAAACACAAAAGCTCATCGATAATTTGGCCAAATCATAAGATCTATAGAACCATTCCACTCCAAATGTTGTAGAGTCTAATTGGGCCTCGGTGGCAGGTTTGGTTCCTACTGTTGAGTTAGGGGATTTAGGCCCCATCAACACATTGGAGGCATTGAGACCGAGAATGCTAGACTGAAGGACTAGGTCAAGGAATTGGAAGACGCTTTCATTCCTATGCCAATGCTTGTCAATCCTTTGGCAATAGCCATGCCTGCCACCCCTGGAGCCAACGTAAAAGAATCCTCCACCCTGCTCGCATCCTGTAAAGGATATGTTGAGAATAATATCAAAAAAATAATGGAACTGGTTATCGAGGCGTGAAAAATATCACAAACCATCACTTCCCTTGGAACCAGGGCACATAGTTTGCTCGAACATTTGCAGGCCGAGTTAAAAGATGAAGAAAATTTCTTTTTAAAAACAGTCATTCCTTTTGGCACCATTGTCAACAATATGACAAACAAAAAGAAGAGAACAAGATCTTCCATCCAAAAACCGGATCGGTCAATTGAATGCATGTTGGAAAGAAAAAGTGGAGAACCTGCATCTCATTGTTCAGTCATGTGAACAAGACATATCGAAGAAAGATAAATTATTCACAAGGCTGTCAGATATAGACTTAGCCGAGAAAACCAACAACTTCCAGGACCCCGACTTAATCGCAAACTCCTTGCCCTTAACCAGGCAAGAGTTCGATAAACAGGTTTTTTATGTTTAAGGCCTTGTCTCTGGAAAAGTTTTACAACATCCTTCAATTTGATCAAGCTCACGTCCACGACTGGCTAATCAAATATTCAGTACAGAAAGAGGAAATTCATTAGGCTCTCTGTAATCTTTCTATCGACTTCCAGGAATTATAAAATGATCTTTTCAACATAAAAATCCAGAATGAGATCAACGTCTCCCCAATGAGAAGCTACATTGAAGAATGGCTCGAAAGGAAATTGAAGCAGGCCGTCGATGAAAGGCAACAGGCAGCTGCCAGGATTCCAGCAGTTGTCGATGACATCATTGAAACCGCAATCATCGTCGACATCAATGAAATGAAAACCGCAAGCAAATAACCAAAGGGCTCATATGTACCCTCACTGTAAGTCTACTGATTGCATCCTACTTTGTTTATCAACCCAGTCATTCCACTTTCTTAAATACACATGTGTAGGTAAACACTTATACCTTTCCATTTAATATTTTTGCAGGTATTGCACTCTATCTTCTTTTTACAATCTTGTTTCTTGTACATATTTCTCTAATGGTCCACGGGAGCTCCAATCCCAGTCTACATGACAAACGCATTGAAATTCCGATTTATATGTAACATAATTTTTTTTTTTTGTATATTTCAAAATTTTTAGTGGTATGTAACAAACTTTTATTTTTTGACATATTTTAAATAAAAATGTTTTCTTATATCCTTTTAAATTCATGTTTTCATACATTCTTATCTTTCACCAGTCTGTATGACAAATGCATTTAATTTTGTATATGTAACAGACTTTTAATTTTTTATATATTTCAAAATAAATGGTGCTTTACATTGCAAGCGTCATTTACTTATACCCCATGTTCACAAATGCATTTAAATTTTTATATTTCTTATCTCTTTTTAATTTATGTCTTCATATATTTTTATCTTTCACTAGTCCATATGGCAAATGCATTTAAATTTCCAAATTTATTCTTCCACTGTCAACAAATTTGTAGTTTGTTATATACTTTCAAAAAATAAATGCTTGTTATATACTTTCAAAAAATAAATCGTTCTCTACATGTCAAGCGTCATTTACTTTTGCCCCATGTTCTGTGATATACATGTTGCACAAAACATTTCCGTGATATACATATTGCACCGAATACTTCCATCATTTACAATTTGGCCCCATTTCCCACAATTTGCTTTCTAACTTCGTTGGCAGGGACTACGCGCAGCCTTGTTTTAAAATTGAATTAAGTGTAAATATTGGTTAACTATAAGAGACCAACTGTTACCTCCCTTATAAGTTAATCACAGTTACACTTGGAAATAAAATAGATAAATAAATTAATATTATAATCATCACAAAACATGTTATCACATCAACCGAAGAACTTGCACCAAGAGGGTCAAAAACATTTGGACATCATAGTAAGGGTGAAAAAACATAAACGAAAACGACACATTTGGCATCTGGTCACATGGACCAACCACGCCGCTGGATATCACAATCCCGTTCGAAATCATGTACCCGCAAGAGGATCATAGCTATGGCACTCCCTTGATCGCTCATGGGCGCCAAAGCGTGCAATTTTCAGCCAAAAACCATGAAAGAAATCCATTATTTCGCTCCTAAAGTCAATTTCATTATTCGAAAACCTCATCGTCAAACCCTCAGATCAACCAGGGTTCGAATCCCTGAGCTCTGTAAATTGGATCACCGATAGCCATTTCACACGAAAAATTCACTAAACCGAATTCTATGTATCCATGGAAGGCAGGGACTCAATGGGTTTGCCTTCACATGGGCCTTGTGCCAGGTCGAATGCAGCACCGAACGCCATTGTAATACACTGGGATTCAAATGTGAACACGATAAAGAGAAAAAGAGGGAGGCCGAGGAAATACGGGCCAGATGGCAGCATGGCATCACACGTATTAATTGTCCCTGACAGCAGCCCACCTCGCTTAAATATGACTTCAATGACAACGGCCCAACGACCCACCTGGTTTGGCCATATTAATAAATATGGCTTCAACATGTCAATTTTAAGTTTTTTTTTTTTTTTTTTTTTTATTTGAAATGCCACGTATAAGTAGGGGAAATTAGTCATATCAACACTTTCCACCAATCAAAAATTGAAAATAACTAATTTAAAAATTTAGAAAATATCTTTTTTATTTTACAAAAATTCAGTTTGAAATAAAATTTCATTTCAACATTAATAGAAATTTTAAAAAATTTAAAAATTTCATTGAAGTCAAAGATATTTGACTGCAAATAGATTTCTATATAAGGTTACGGCCAAGCAATTTGAATGGTAAAGTCTGCGGAGGTATACATACTCTATCTCTTCTGGATTTGAACTTATGATCTATTAGGAAAAAACACATGTTCTTAACCATTAGACATAAGTAGTTATAGTTTTAGTCCAAGGTTAAAAATAAAAGTCTATAAAGATTAGTGAGCTACTTGAAGAAGGGAAAAAAAATGTGATTGAATGTATTAATATTGGACAGATTTGTTTTTGCATGTGAAAGAAGAAAGAAATATTATTGAAATGCATCAATTTTATATAAAGTTAAACTTTATGTTTTGGTTATTAGATTCAAAATTTTGAATTTAAATTTAATGTTTAAATTTGTTTTATCATTTTTAGCTTAAAAAAATTATATAATGAACAATTTTAATATAATCAATGAAATGATATATTGTGTAATTAACTTTAAAATAACTATATAGTATTATATTATTTTGTTAATTTTAATAATAAAAAATAATTTAAACTCAAAAGATAAATATAAAATTATAATAAGGAAAGAGAAATGTGAAATTATATTACCAATTTTGTTTAATTATTTATGGATATCAATCAAGTAAATTTTAGTTAATAATAGGCATAAAAGACAAACAAAAGATTTTGATTTACCCAAAGATACAATTGTTATTAGAATTTGGATTTGAGTGTATATTTGTTTTAAATGTTACAAATTCCTATAAAGTTATAGGATCCTTATAATTTCAAATAATTTCAAATAAGTTTATCTAAAAATATATTTAAAAAACAATGTTTAAAAGAGATTTTGGTTTCTCAAATTTAATTATGAATACATTCTTTAAAAGTTTTCAAATTGAATGGTCCATACATTCTTCAAAAACCTATAATATGCTTCCAATATCCCTTTCTTTGGACATGGATCAAGGTTTACCCAACTAAGCATAATTGTTCAATGTTCGCAATTGTACAATGTTCTTGTACAACGTAAAGCCAATATATGGTATGCCAAATGCATGTTTCATAACACTACTTAGATCACTAAGTATTTTAACAAATCTTGTCACAAAATCAACAATGAAAAGGGATTTATTTTTGCTTAACAACATAGAACATTTATTTTTCCCACTAATTGCATATTATTCAAAGAGAAGGTAGTTCCAAGTGATAATGTCCTCCCCATCATTTGTGAAGAGGTAAAGTAACTGCTGAAAAAGTCAAGAGTTAAGTACATAT
This sequence comes from Picea mariana, assembly GCA_032191745.1. NCBI lineage: Eukaryota > Viridiplantae > Streptophyta > Pinopsida > Pinales > Pinaceae > Picea > Picea mariana. Next base: position 16,752 of record JASDQU011312854.1, read on the forward strand.
CATATCATGATTGTCTGAATGTTTTTGTTGTTTACAAAGTCAAATATGAAAACAAAGAAATATGTTCAGAGTGTGGGCATGATAAATACCAAAAACTAGAAAGAAGGTTAAGCCACATAGTCCTCCTCATAAGATATTGAGGTAGATGCCTATAATCCCAAGGATACAAAGGATCTTTTGCTACAAAAATTTAATTATGTTGAAAGGCGACATGCCTCACATAGAAGTGAGCCATGACTTATGTAGATCCCAATGGATTCAATAACCATGAAGCATATATAGGATACATGGCTCGACAAATTCAAGGATGAAGAATGAAACCTTTGATTGAGCACAACCATGGATGGAGTTAACTTGAATCCCCTCCAAAACACTAACTATTGTGTTTGGTTAGTGGTAGTCCTATATAACAATATTCCCCCATGGTTTTTCATAAGGAATCAACATCTAATGTTGGTTCTTATATTCTTGGTGAAAAATAAGTAAAGAGAATGGAATTCTACTTCCAAGCATTGATCAATGAATTGAAGCAATTATGGGAAGGGACAACAATATGCAATGTATTGAGACCCATCCCAACAAAAAAGTATTTTACATTGTATGGCATATGTGCTTACATCATGCATGATTATTTAGGACTAGGAGTTCATTCTAGTAAGCATATTGAAATATTTGTTTATATTTGTAACATTATTTTTCCTACTTAACTTGGTGTAAGTGTCTTCTTTGGCACTATCATGTTCCATATACAATAACATCATAGGCCTTGTAACAAAAATATATCAATAATGTAAGTGCTTACTCTTATAAAGGCTAGGTTGTCTAACGACCTACGAAAGATGGTGTACGACTACTTCAGGATATTCCTCCCTGAAGACCACTCTTATAGAAGAGAAACATCTATTTTCAATGGTAAATGGGAGACAACCCAGAGACATTATCCTTTGCTAATGCTTTGTTTTGTGGACCATGACTTCTTCTAGTACTTGTGATGCACCATATCTAAACTATATACATTTGTGTGTTGGATTACATCAAAGGAGATTCAAGTGGCTACCATTCCATAGTGGCATTGATAGATAACTAAGATTGTTTTTATGTTTCAAAAGAAATTGTCCACAAGTTTTATTGACTTTCAAGTCCATATTCTAATTCACCTAGTTGATGAGGTTGAATTATATAGGGTGGTCTCTCTTCATTGGATGTTCTTATTGGAGAGCTACATGAAAAAGTTGAAGTTCTTTGTTTGAAAATTTTGAGGGGTTTATAGTGGAGGGGCGACATAGGATATGATATGTTATATTATGATCTACTGAGTAAATCAAGCAAATTAATGACACACCGATCATAGTGGTTTGGGATGACCATCAATATGAAGACAAAATGGAATGGGGGGTACACCAAACCAATAGAAAGAGGTGCATAATAAAGAGTAAGTCACTTATATTTTTATCAATTTTCTACAAAGTAATTGTTTACACTGAACTTAATAATATATATCTGATCTCATACAATTTCTTTAATTTCAAGAATACATTAGTGAATTTAGAAATTTATGCCATTAAAAAAGTTTTCTTTATAACATAGAAGAAACACAACCATGTGTCACATTGTATGAAAAGATGAGAAGGAAATGGGACAATGATAAGAAATAATTAAAATGGTTGAATGGTAGAAGCATGTCTTATCTTGATCATTTAAAAGAAAATATGCCAATGATCCATCCTGATGGTTGGATGGCTGACCAAATCAAAGAGAAATATGGCCGCATGTCAAATCATTACTCATATGGTGAAGGGAATGCACTAAACATAGGGATTAGATGCAACAACTCTTTAAAAATACATCCATGCCAACTATTCATTTATAATGCATGTTTGAATTATAACATTTATAATGTTTTTATTAATGAATGGGTTATTAGACAACATCTATGTTCCCATCTATGTGGCCACATGGACAACATTTTCTTAATGAGGATGTTGATGATGAACATGTCACACTTGACTATTACGTGGATGTCAAGTTCAGCCAATATAATAATGCTAGCCACCATGATCAAAACCTAATAGAGGAGAAGTTAGGTTACATTAGAAAGATAGAAGAGATCATGCAAGTGGACTTCTCATATTTCCAGTGTGTTATTTTTTGGTGCAAGTGGTGCGATACCTTCTACCAAAGTGATGTATTGGAAGACTGTGATAGTGGGCTGATATGTATTAACTCTAAGAAGATGTGAGATGAAAGTACAGATCTTTATGTTTTCTAAAAACACTCCAAACAAGTGTTTTTTTACTCAGATATGTTGGATAGGGATTGGTGGTTTGTGCTAAGAAACAATTTGAGATGAAAGCATGCTTTTGATAATAGTTCAATGTTATAATGCGAAGCAAGAAAGATAATCAAGGTGATGGAAACAAAGAGCAATATGTACAAGGGTGAGTGCTCGAAGTTGGTGAAAATTTTATATATAATTCAATACATAAAAACCCCACTCATGTTATGAAATATAGAATCTGAACTTGTTTGCAAAATCTAGTCTTGAGGAGGCTCAAGCCTAGATGCTTACTTGACATGTAGCCTAGGTCAAAAGAATTATTCCACGTTTTAGTTTACCAATATGTTTGTGTTTTCTAGATCACCAAAACATGTACATAATATAAAGACTTCAAGAAAGTTAGTTTTTCATAACATGTAAGCATTCTTGGCATATAGAAACATGCACATGTTATTAATAACTATGACGATTCCATGGTATATCGCCAAAAATGACTACTTTAGGGCCAATAACCATAGACTTAGGCTCTGATAGTCACTTCCAGAAATTTGAAACTATGAATACAGATGTAAATTATCAAAAAAATTGAATATGGTGAACATTTACTTCACAAATCAGATATGGGCATGATTTCATGGTTAATTTGACATAAACCAAGGAAATCATCCCTAATAGTAATAAGTCTTTCTAAATCTCATGGCCATGTATGAGGCCCACCATAACATAGTCCCTGTAGAGTATATCCTTATATGAGTCAAATATGGACTCAATTCAACAACTAGCACTACATGGACGGGTCTCAAGTACCAATCTATGGTTCTAGGAAGAAAACTACGGAAATTTATCTATAGAATTCATTTTAAGCCTCATGAGCCCTACATAGAACCTCAAACTACCATAGAGCCCTTGTATACATAACACTTGGTTTCTGATTAAGATATAGATATATTTTATATAATATATGCATGGGGTCATGAAGCACCATAGAGATCTTGTAGAGTTCATTTTTGGTGTATGTATGGGAGATAGACTTAATTCTGACATTTTTCAAATTATGGATAGGTATATTTTCTTATAACATGGCTCAATGATAAGTCATTATGTATTGGTTCTTGATATGTTTTTATATGGCTCATTGGTCATGTACATAAACCTAAATCATCAAAAAGGACCTATAAATGGAATACTTGGCTTGCAAATGAGATATATGAATTATTTTGATGTTTGGTGGATCATCTCTATATTTTTCGTTTATCAATGTAAGACCAAGTATTTAGGGTCATTTCTTCTAGAGTTGATATGACATGCATAGGCCACCTAAAAGAAACACTAGGGCCCTAGAAAGGGAATTGTTGGCCTACAATTTCAAACTAAGAAAAAAATTGTTCTTGGCATGAATTTGATGGGTCATATAGGTTTGTTCATGCTTTAAGTATGAAAAATGTGGACTTAGAGCCTAATAGGTAATAGTTCTTGTGTCCCAAGATATTGTTTGTATAAATAAATCAAGGGCATAGGACCTAATAGTTTTTCCTATGATTCACAATCCATAAACACATACCAAAACCTCCATAGTATTCATGTGAAGATATAACTTTTGGCTTGCAATTAGGGTATGGTTGTGAGTTTGACATTTTTTCTATAAAGTATTGGTGTTGTGGTCTAAGCCACGGTTTAGAATTGAATATTAGATACATTGGAAGTAATGGTATCCACTAGGGATCATGGTGTAAGAACATGGCTCAGGGCTACCCTAAATGCATTGTAACGAGAATTATTTCTCTTTAAGTGGTATACATGTGAAATTTTAACATTTAGTGTAGAATGGATGGGTTTCATGGCCTTATGGAATTTTTCAATGAAAAAAACCAAGTACATAGGTCAAAAAAGTTTGCTTAATATCTCATGGGGCATGCACAAGGTCCTAAAAAACCACAAACGCCCTATATATGAAAATTTTTACTTACAAGTGATGTATGGGGATAAATTTGGCCAAGTTTGAGACTTAGTTCCTAATGGTTCCTAGCTATAATCATGGACTGGGTAAGGGGGTGAAAGAAATTCTATTGTTACTAGGTGACAAGAAGACCCTTAAGAGGTCACGTGTGGTAGTTTAAGGCATCATTATTATTCGTGGATGCCAATAAGACTTGTTTAGAGTCTAAAGCTTGTGTTTCCTCCTACAAAAATGTCTAGAGCCTTGAGAACCATATCTAGTGCTCAAAACATCCAAATGGTTCAAAAATTCACACTTGAAGTCCAATCATATCCTCTGGAGTTCATGCATGTTAGTTAAATTCAACTTTATTGATATGCAAATCAAGTTCATACCTAGAAATTCCATAGGAACATTGATTTCCTAATATATATATATATATATATATAATTAACCCTCCCCTTAACCTTATATGTTTACATCCATTCACTCTTAAAGACGTAAATATATAGTTGTATCTTATGCTCTCCCATGTTATGCTAACAAGTAGTTGTTGTTATGCTCACCCTGCAACTCTTGTGTTAATTAATGCCCCAAACACAACAAAATTTAGATCTTGAATTTATGTGAAACCTCTCTAGAGATCCATATCTTATTCATAATGATGTATTCACTCGAATCCTTCACAATTATGATATTGATTTCTACTTCTGGTTCAACCCAACCCTTGATTTCTACACTCATTATCACTATGCATTGAATGTAATACCAAAATTAATGATATCTTATTGTGCATTAAATGTAGATTGTGCATTGGGTGCATATGATTTGCATCACATGTTAAGAAAACAAAAAATAGTGTGAACAATACAATGCACATGTTATGTATCACTAGAATGCAGATGCATTTTTGTGATGTGAAATTCAAAGATCATGAGAGAAATTAACACATGTAGAAAATTTTAATTTCAAAAGAACATGCTTGCATTTAGTGTGAATCCATGAATTTTTGTCTCACATTTTTGCAAGAGAGGCACATGAAAATGGTTTCCACATGTCCTTGATCGAGGAGTAATCTCAAAATAATTTTTAAGCGCTTAATTGAGGTTTCAAACTTCAATCGAGGGCTTAAAACCTTAATCAAGGTAAAACATAGCCCAAGAGACAAAAACCATAATTGATGGTTTAAGTAAAATAACACTCCAATCAAAGTCTTCTAAATTCCATTAATCAAGGTATTTTAAAACTAAACTTCAAAAAGGGTTTAAATTTCAAGAAACCTTCCCTATTTTTGTAGGTTTTCATGAAACTTCGACATCCATGAGGTGAAATCCATTCATATATTCTATGTAAGGTCATGGAATTGGTTCCTTTAAATTCATCACTGAGTTCTCCATCCAATGGGATATAAATTTCTCCTTTTGATTTCATAATATATATTTTTATTTCTTTGGTTCTGAAATGCATACAATTTTTGTCACTCCATTGAAGGCCCCCAAATAAAAATAAATATCTTGAAAATTGCACAACCAAAACAATATAAAAAAAATGTGTGGAATACCCCTAGATGCTTACTCTTCAAAAGGGTATTTATAGTTTTCATAAACAAATGAAAAAAATGTGTGGGGAACACAAAGATGTATTAAATAAAATTCAAATAAAAATTAATTAAAAAAAACATGGAATACACTATGTTCTGTGTAGATCATTCTCCTGTGTAATACTGAATTTTTTTTTTGGAATTAACATTGAATTATTTTTTTGGAATTAAAGTCACTTCTTAACTTTTTTTAGAAATTTTAGAGGACAAATATGTAATTAAATGTAAATTTGTCACATTAAATAATGATAATGTCTTTTCAAAAAAATATCATTAAAAATATAACACAATTCACTCATTTTTAATTTTGTTTTTAGAAAACCTGAAAAATTACAGGGCACATATTATTTCTAAGGATTCAATCTAAAAAAATATTTAGAAATTCAAAAAGTCATCACCACATTTCACTAGAAAGTGTAATGCCTATTTGTGAATTCACCCTTTAATAACACTTATCTCACCTAGTCATCTCTCATCCTATCTGTTTTCTTTGGAACTTAGTTTAGAATATCCAAACCAATGGTATGGAATGCATATACCACAACAAGTTCAACATGTTTTTCCATTTTTTAATATGTCTTTCTTTGACCAACCAATGCAATATGATGAACTAAAAAGCTTACAAAAACTTGTTTATGTAAATTACACATATGTAATTTTTTTAAGAAATATTGTTTTTTTAATTGAACCATAGCTAATAAACATAGAAAATAGAATATTAATGTTTCTCCTATAATATTTTATTTTATCAATAATTTCAAAAACAAATTATACACTACACTACTATAGATTCACCAATACATTATTATATAAATAATTAATATGTTAATATCTTTAAACATAGCACCGACACTTCACATACTAATTTTAAAGTTCAATGAATTTATTAATTTAAAAAATATTAAAAAATAAAACAATCCTAATTTGTTTTGGGGAAATAGCCCCACACTAATTGTAATACTCTGTTTCCCCCAGATTGTAAATATAACTGAACCGGCCAAAGACTATGGCAAAACTCATAAGTATGAATATGTGATGTAAATGGACCTGCAGGATGAGGTCAAAGAATGCGAATAATATCTTGAATTTATTGCAGGACTGCTGAGAGGGGATGTGTGGAAAAGAGACCACGATGGTGGTGGAGGGCACCTTGAAAAAGGGGCGTTAACTTCCACCAAGAATTAAAAAGACCGTATTTGGACTCCACTGGCCCAGAGAACCAAAAGCGGCTCGCTAGCCCTGAAATAAATGCCTTGTAGNCTGGAACGATTGCAGGAGGGCAGACGCAAGGGGAACTCTGGCGATTTTTACGCAGAGTGAGTGATAGCAGAGAGGAAGGATTGCAACCTTCGCTCCTGGTCACTGGCAGACAGAGAGACGCAGTCTCGAAGCATCGTAGTCTCAGCTCGGGGGTGGCTAGTGGTAAATCCGTTGGGAGTCGCTGAGCCTACGGTTGGGTGGAAACGAGCACCCCTCTCAGTAGTCGTACCCACTTCGGGTGTTATTTCTGATAAGTATTTTCATGTATTGCATCTTGATATTCATATACTGATATACATATATATACTCACAGCACTGTGAGATTGTGAACGATTTTGGAGTAAGAATGTCTGTGAATGTTTTGATAATGACTAATGGACCTATGCTTGTAATAGAGTAAGCCATGCATGACTCACGTCGATAAAAAGGAATCTAATCATGCCCAGGTCGAACTAAGTCAGGTATCCAGTCCATTCTCGGGAATTTGTTTCCCTTATCTGTATCCAGGAATGGCCCGAAATAGACCTCTTCACGGAATTTTTCCCTTCTCAGAAAGGTTCACCAAGAACCTAGAAGAAAGGGCGTGAATGTGCAAGTCTTAGCAACCCTATGCAAAGAGGAATGACCCTCTCGAAATCTCGAAGTAGCCGCGTAAGGTTAAGTATCGATCAATGGATGAGACCCTGTCGGGAAAGCTGCGGTCATTCACGACCGTTAAATCGAAGAAATGAATGAGGGCGTAAATTGCCTTAACCCTTTTCTCTTATATTCGTGAGTAGCGAGGAGATCTGATTCGTAGATCCCTAGACCCCATGAGAACATCTGGACCGTTGGTCTTTTCCACATCCAAAGAACAGTTAGGAAAGGGCACGACATCGGGACAGATCTGAACCATCAGACCTTAGCTAGGAAAATCGACAGTCGTTAGACCTATAGGGATATAGACGAGGGATAAGATCTCGTGAGCTCGAGACTCGCGGGGTAGAAGTCCAAAAGTTGGATGCTTTAAGTCGTGA
>JASDQU011312855.1:3534-14498 GCA_032191745.1 Picea mariana
GAATGTAAGGAGAAAGTACAAAGAGAAGAGTTAATGAAGATGGCCTATGAAAAAGGAAAATAGCTGAGCTAAATAGGCTCAAGCAAATCAAGAAAAGAAAGTATAGTTGTCCAGGACAGCCGGCAGTGTACAGTCAGCTTGTTGAGGTTACATTATATTTAACACTCCCTCTTAAACTCAACAGTTACAAACATCAGCACTGATTATGCCCAAGTGTTGTCTCTGAAAATCAAAAACAGATTTTCCCAGTGGCTTTGTGAAGATATTTGCGAGCTGATCTCGAGAACCATAGAATTGAAGTGCAATATCACCATTATTGACTAGCTCGTGGATGAAGTGAAAGCGAGTGTCAATGTGTTTTCTTTTCTTATGAAACACATGATTTTTGGATAGAGCTATTGTTGAAGTATTGTCACAGAAAATAGGAGTTCAATCTTTTATGTATGTGACATATCTTTCAATATTCTTCTCAGTCACACAGGTTGACAGGAGGCTGAAGCAACAACAACATACTCTACCTCTCCAGAAGATATTGAGACAATTGGTTGCTTCTTTGATGCCCATGAAATCAGGTTCGAGCCCAGGTGAAAAGCATATTCTGAGGTGTTTTTCCTGTCATCTAGGTTGCCTGCAAAATCACTGTCTGTGTAACCAAATAGTTGATTATTATAAGATTTAGTGTACCATAAGACAAAATTGAGAGTTCCTGCAACATATCTCAGAATCCATTTCGCCATTTTTCAGTGAGAATCTTTGGGAGATTCCATGAATCTGGAAACAAGGCTAGTTGGATACAAAATATCAGGCCTAGTTGCTGTAAGATACAACAAACTGCCTACTAAACTTTTGTATAGGGTAGGGTTCACTGTAGGGGCTTCATATTTCTTGCTCAATTTTGTGCCTAGAGGTATAGGGTTTTCTGTTGGATTGCATTCTTCCATGCACAATCTTTTGATGATGTTTGTTGCATACTTTTTCTGACAGACAAAAATTATTTTGGTTGATTGATCAACCTCAATCCCCAAAAAATATTTCATGATGCCAAGATCTGTCATCTCAAAATCAGATTGCATGGCATGTTTAAAACATGTTAACTCAAGATTTCCAATATATATTATGTCATCAACATATAAACATAGTATCAAAATTTTACCATGCTGATTAGTTTTGGTGTAGAGAGTTGGCTCATTTTGACTTCTCTTGAAACCACGTTTGATCAGATAAGTGTCAATTCTGTTGTACCAAGCTCTTGAAGCTTGCTTTAAGCCATACAAGGCTTTCTTCAGCCGATATAATTTGGCTGGCTACTCTTGGACTTGAAATCCATGTGGCTGATCGACATAAACTTCTTCTTCTAAGAAACCATTTAGGAAGACTCGACATCCATCTGGTATACTTCCCATTTATGTTGAGCTACTATGGCCAATAGAGTTCTGACAGTGTCTAACCTTGCTACTGGAGCAAAAGTTTCACCATAGTTAGTACCACTTTGTTGTGAGAATCCTTTGGCAACAAGTCCTGCCTTGTGTTTTTCGATCTGCCCTTTTTCATTGAGTTTAGTTTTGTAAACCCACTTGACACCAATACTTTTCTTGTGACTTGGCAAATCAATAAGATCCCATGTCTTTTTCTTCTCAACGGAGTTAATTTCTTGATTCATGGCTTGAACCCAATGTGGCTCCTTAGTTGCTTCTTTAAAAGATGTAGGTTGACATGACATTAATGCAAAAAGATTGCGCTATTCAAAATCATCCAATTGCTGATGGATTTCTCTCAAACTTCGAGTTCTCTGATTTTGAATTTCAGAGGAGGAGTCGCTACTGGAAGTTGAGTTATCCTAAGAATGTTCAGATCGTCTGTGTACCTGCAATCTTGGAGGACCATGTAGAGGTATTTGTCGTCCTGAATTTTCTGTGTTTTAAGAACTTGGAAGCAATGGATTTTGACTTTACAGTTGTTGATTTTCTGATTCATTCCAGAATTGATTTTCCAAAAATTTTACGTCTCTGTTGAGAATTAGTTTCTCTGAGATTGGATTGTAAAGCCTATAAGCTTTAGACGTTTCACTGTATCCAATAAAGATACATTTCTCACTTCTGTCATCAAGTTTCTTCCTTAATTCAGAAGGTATGTGAGCATATGATATGCATCTGAATGTTCTTAGCTGCGCAACATTCAGCTTTGTCCCACTCCATGCTTCTTGAGAGGCTTTCATTTTTAGACTTGTGGTTGGAGATCTATTCAAGAGATAAACTGAGCATGCTACTGCTTCAGCCAAAAAAATATTTGTCAAACTTTTCTCTTTGAGAAGTGTTCTTGCCATATTCATTATTGTCTGATTTTTCCTTTCAGCCACTCCATTTTGTTGTGGAGTATACCTAGTTGTTGTTTGCGTGATAATGCCTTGTGATTTGCAGAAATTTGCAAATTCATTGTAGTTGTATTCTCCTCCTCCATCGGACCTGAGTGCTTTTATATATTTTCCACTCTGTTTTTCAGCTTCTGCTTTGAATTCCTTGAATTTTGCAAAAGTTTCAGAGTTGTGTCTGAGAAAATAGATCCACATTTTCTTGATAAAATCATCAATAAACATTAGAAAGTAAAAGCTACCACCTATGGACTCTGTTTGCATTGGTCCACATAGGTCAGTGTGAACTAGTACGAGATGTTGTTTGGCTTGATTGGATGACTGTGGAAAACTAGTTCTCTTATGTTTTCGAGGTATGCAAGACTCACATGAGGAATTTTGTTCTTTGAATATGGGAAGACGTTTGACCATGGAGTGCTTCTAAAGAAGACTTAGACTCTTAAAGGGTAGATGTCCAAATCTTGTATGCCAAACCATTGTTTCATTTGGGGTGGATGCACTTTGTGCATATGGTTGAATCGGATTTGCAGTTTTGAGTGTAAAGGGAAACATCCTATTCTGAGTCATGTGGATTTCAGAAATCAATTTTTTTCTTGGGATTTTGTCATATATCTTACAAGATGCTCGCTCAAAGAGTACCTTATAGCCATGTTCAATGAGCTATCCTACACTTAGCAGATTATGTTTCATATCTAGAACATGATAGACATTGTTTACGTCTTTCTTTTCATTTTGTTTAGTAAGAATAGGTACAGTTCCTTTTCCTTGAACCTTGACTAAGGAATCATTTCCAAGTGTAATATCAGATGAGATTGAAGAATCAATGCATGAAAGTAAATCTTTGTTACCTTTCATGTGATTGTTGCATCCATTGTCCAGCAACCATAGAACTTTAGGTTGTTCTTCAGACTTGTGACATGAGAGAAACATACTTAATGAGGTTTCTCCCGTATGATTTGACACATGTTCTCTGCCTGCAAGATGGTCTGCCAACTTCTTCTGGCATTTAGATTCATAGTGCCCATATTTTTTGCAGTAATAGCATTATATGCTTGATTTGTCATTTGATCTTCTCCCTCTACTTCTTTGAGGCTAAAAATTCTGATTCTGGTGTTGTTGTCCGTGACCTTGGAAATTTTGATGCTGGCTCTATTTTTTGTTACCTCCATTCGAGTTTTGGTCCCTTGTAGTACTCCCTCATCCTTGGTGACCTCTGCCTCTTCCTCTGCCTCTCCCTCTGCTGAAGGAGAATTGAGTTTTGAAGGCATTAACGATTGACTCATCTGTAAGATTCAGTCTGGTCTCATGTGTCACCAAGGAACCAATTAATTCATCTGTTGAAAAATGTGATAGATCCCTGGATTCAAGGATTGCTGTAACGACCATTTCGAATTTAGTTGGTAAAATTTTGAGGACTTTCTCAACAATGCATTGATCAGGGATGGATTCACCAGTCAATCTGATCTGGTTCACAATTCCCATTACTCTAGTCATAAACTGATCCACATTTTCAGACTCTGTCATTCTGAAAGTCTTGAATTGCATCCTCAAGGTCTGTAGTTTCACTATTTTAACCTTTCCATTTCCTTGGTAAGATGATTTAAGGATGTCTAAGGCCTGTTTTGAAGTACCAATGCTTGTGATTTTTGAGAAAAGTGAGTCATCCACAGAATTTTGGATTCATAATTTGGCTTTGTTTTCTCTATTTCTCTTAGTTGCCTGAGCAATCCTCTACTGGTTTGTCATGGTGGCAAGGTCTGCTGGATCTGGTTCCACATATCCAAGATCCACTGATCCTAACACTCTTGCGCTTGCAAGAACGATCTCATTCGAAAAGACCAGAACTCATAGTTCTTTCCAAGAAGAATCGGACCCCGAGTTGGTCCTAAATTGCTAGACGTCGCCATCTTTTAAATAATTTAACAAAATAGAAAAAAAATTGTTAGAAATTCGTATTTCCTGTTTCCCACGTGTAAAACCAGGTCTTCTAATTTCTTGCAGGGACTTCAGAACTCTGCGATTCAAGATTTTGTGAGTTTTGACTTCGCGAGTTTTGGCTTCGCGATTTTGACTTCAGGACTTCGTTATACGAGTCCTCCAAACTCTTGTCTCTCCAACTTTCGATCGTCGAAACGCCGAAGAGAGCTTAACGACCTTAGATTGGCCCTTAGTCTTGGTTCAATGTGACCACACACCCAAATGTTAAAGCGCTACCAAATTTTCATGAATTGGGGAATCGCGATGCCTTTGTCGGTTCTTTGTCCCTCAATTTTATGAAATCCAAAATATCCTGGCACCTATTCAAATGCCTTTTCAGGATTTTTCTTTTCAGGACTTTCAATGTTGAGTTGCTTGACTTCTTGTCACCTGGATGGCTGAAATGTCGAATTCCAAAATATCTTGGCACCTTTCCTTCTCAAAAGTCTTTTCGAGATTTCATGTTTCGAGACTTCAGGAGTTTGGCTGCAATGATCCTGGGTCCTTAGGACTCCTGGTGTGCGAAGTGCCAAAATTTCCCTTTTGGATAATCAATGGTCCAATTCTTCCTGTGATCTGACAGTCCAGTTCCTTTTGAGATTTCTTGATTCGTTGTTTCACAACTTTAGAAGTCTTGTCACCGAGTTACCCAAACCGTGAACGTCAAGATGTTGAAATGAGATGGCGCTTGGATCTTCTGCCACCTGTCCTTTGAGATGGACGGTCCATATTCTTTCCCAAAATTATCTTTTGAGTAATTTCATGATTTCAGGATTTCGCGTATCGGGGTTTCGAGTGCAGTCTCCTTTGCTCGTCCAACTCCCAATTCCTGATTTCTACTAGAGTCAGATCAAAGACTCATGATATTTCTCGATCCAACGATCCAGAATGACTCGGGATTTCACGATTCACGAATTCTCACAATAGTCTTCTGACCTTTACACCATGCGAGTCAGTGAAATGTCGAGATCTCGCCACATGTCCTCCTTGATGGACAGTCCTAACGATTTCATGACTTCGCAAGTCAAAATTTCTCCCGTGCTCTCCAAAGGACTAATCCTCATCCACTTTCTCACGGATTTGATGACTGTAGGTCCTCTGTGCGAAATCTAACGACTGAAATTCTTTCGCCTTTTCTGCTCTCTCCTTGTCACTTTTGAACTGGATTTTCACCTCTGATCTCTTCACAGGATAGATCTTACGACTGAGATTTCTCGTTCTTGGCTCCTCTGATGTGTTCTTTGATGCCTTTGCAAGGATTTTCTCCTGTGGAAGAAAAATTCGTGAATCTTTCAAAGATTTGAAAGAATTTCATGAGTTCTTTGAATCTTACTGTTCTCTGCTACAATCTTTAATGGAGGAGAGATATTTCCCGAAATTCTTTAAACGATTATGCCTCCTGCAACAATCTTTCACAAATTTGAACGAATTTATTTGAATTCTTCAAATGTTCCTGCCTCCTACAGCTCTTCTTCATGAATCTTTGACGAATATGAAATTTTTCATGATTCTTTAGAGTTTCTCCTTCTGGAGTCTTTGCTTGCTCGATATGTTGAGCATATAGTGCTCTGCTTCCTCACGTGAGCTTCCTATGAGGATCTTTTGAGAGTATTATGGACAAATCTCCAAGCCTTGTGAAAAGTCTGTGTCGCGTTCTCTCGTGATCCGTGTAAGCTCTGCACTGTGAGGATCATGTTTCTCTCCATCCTATGTGAAGAGGCTTACTGTTGAAGCTCTGATACCATGATAAATTGTGAAGCAAGAAATGCAAAGAGAAATAATAGAGCAGAAATAATATTCGGTATATTGAGAATGTAAGGAGAAAGTACAATGAGAAGAGTTAATGAAGATGACCTATGCAAAAGAAAAATAGCTGAGCTAAATAGGCTCAAGCAAATCAAGAAAAAAAAGTATAGCTAGCCAGGACAGCTGGGAGTGTTTAGTGAGCCTATTGAGGTTACATTATATTTAACACTTTACACTCAGATCTAATTCACATTTAATAAATAGCGTACTACTTAATATCAAATATGGCATAATTTTGAGTTGAAAAAGCTTGCGGACACCACAACGAAAGTATGTATCGCGATATTCGAGTTGGGCTAGAAGATTCGTTTCATATCATGTCATATGATAACATTCTAATGCAAACAAATGTCACATGATAATAGAAATTGGTGAAGAAAATGAAAACACATGGCTAATGCATGAATTCATCCTAGCCTCAGTCAGAATGCCATTGACAAGTGTCTTTGATGATTTCTTCTCATCAACAACTATCTTTGATAATTTCTTTATTGGAAAACTAGGCAATGGGTACTAAATAAGTTCTAAACCGTAGTAGCCCGGCAACCAAATAGGAATCATTCCCAATTGAAATTCAATGGGTTGCCAATTGACTCCTTCAAATGGGTTCCCATCACATGGGCTACACTCTATCTTTTTCTCACTCTACGTTTCATTAAACAAAAGGAAGTATACAATCTGCACATTCACCCTCAAGTAAATAGAACTTTCCTTTATCATTTATGCTGTAGAAAAGAGGAGATACATCGCTTTGAAATTAGAAAGGAGGGGTCTTTAACATATTATATATTAAACCAATGAAAAAAATGAAATTAATAAGGAGGGTTCTATAACATATTATATATCAAACCAATGAAAAAAATGATGTATTATTTTTTAACCAGAAAAATAAATAAATAAATCAGAAAAAGTAGTGAAAACAAATAAATAAAATTTAATTTATATATAATAATAATAATAATAATTTATTTTTAAGATCATCATAAAACTAAACATCAAATTAATATTTAAAATTATGAAATATTAAAAAAATAAATCCTTCCTTCATAAGTACAATCTCCTTAAAATTGCATTTGCATAAACAAAATCCTAAACATAATCGATTCCATACATGTATATATATATATAATGCCATTCAATTTGCTTGAGGCGGCTCTATGCTAATATTCAAGTTCCAATTCAATTTTAAAGGAAACTACACATGAACTAAAAAAACCTAAACATAACCAATTGCAGATATGTATATATAATGCCATTCATTTTTCTTGGCATGGCCTATTCAGTTTGCTTGGGACGACTCACTTTAAGTGCTTCTATGCTAATATTCAAGTTCCGATTGAATTTTAAACACAACTACTTAAAACATGCATGTGACGGCTTCATAAAAATTATACCCATAAGATATGTCCATCCAATTGGAGGAGAGAGAAATTTAAAAACTGATGGTCTCTCTAAATTTTTAATAGACAAACTACACCTCTCTTGGATCTTCAACACTCAAGGAAACTGTGCCCAGCACAGTGAAAAAACACTGTGCACCACAAAAATAAAAAATCTTCATCACTGAACCCTCAAGACATACCATGCAAAGGAAACCTACTGAAATTACTGTGAGCTGTGATATAAGACTTAATGAAATTATTTATGCATTCAGAAATAAGACAGTGCTATGCTTAGCACATAAACTCATAAATATAACATGAAATTGTCAATGTACAAAATATTTGATATTGAGATAAACTTTAGTGCACGACGCAATTCCAAAATATTAACTATGATGAACTTCTACTTGAACAACTTATGTTGACTTCATAGACACAGAGCTTGTGTTCTTAGAGTTCTGCATATCCACTTCCTACATACTCAAACATATAAAGATAAGATTGAGATTTCTTATAGAAGTAATACTGACTCAACATTAAAGACTACAATTAATTTGACAGACTCTTCATCTACTTAATTCGACTCCAGTGACTCAACATTAAAGACTACAATTAATTTGACCGTCTCTTCATCTACTTAACTTGACTGGAGAAGATAAGATCGACTTCATTAATTGACTCCCCTGACTGACTAAATTGATCTTGCATAAACTTAAATAAACTAATGAACAAAAATTGCATACTGACAGAACCTAATAACAAATCTTCTCACTAACTCACTAACACACAAAATCAACTAGAAAAAATGTGAAAATCAATGATTTATAATTACTATTTCCAACACACTCAATACACAACATGCAATAGAGTCATCCTTTCTGAGTTAACACACAAAATCAACCGGAAAAAATGTTAAAATCAACTACTTATAATTACTATTTCCAACACACTCAATACACAACACGCAATAGAGTCATCCTTTCTGAGTTGGATATAGACTATACTAACTACGTACAACCTCCAATTATCCTCCAATCCGTATGTACGCCTGAGTGAATATGCTTGTGCTATGTATGATTTCTAGTGGCACTTGGGAATAAGAATGTACTATGTATGTGCATGGAATTTTTCCAATAGTATCAATACTACATTCTTTCATGCATAAATATTACATTTATTCATGGAGTATGAAAATATGAAGGAATCTACAAAAATATGTAACTCATAATGGATTTTAGCCATTAATATCACTTACAAAGTTAACATAGATTATACATAATAGTAAACCCAAACACACCATAAACATGCAGATTTTACTATGGAAATTCAAATGGGAAGATCAAGTTTTAATGGTCATTTTCTTTTGTATGGGATGGTCTAGACAATTGGGTGGGTTGGTATTCACAATCACTATCAATTATGACTACTACCACTATCACCTCCATGAGTACCCCTACTATCCCAAGATGGTATACATATAGATGGTATACATAGATTTGCAACGTTAGAAGAAACGATGTCACAAGGATTTTCTTAACAATGCACTATATTGCCAACTGATCTACACTTAGTGGACAACCAAATTTGAATGGTTACTCAATTTTCATTTCGACTGTTACAATGCAAGTTGAATTCTCATGGGTTATTCAACAATTTACACAACTTATCATTTGCATCCTCGCCTCTTAGCCAACAAAAAGCCTTTTGAGTGTGGATTTCAACAATTTATAGGAAAACAAGCCTTACCTTTTTATTTTTTCCCTTTCACTTTGTTTCTCTCTCTTTTTTCTTCCATTTTACTTATCATGTTGGATTTAATTTTTCTTATATGTTAAATGATTGTCAAATTTATTTTCTATGTTAAGTTTTACTACCAATCATTTATGTTAGGATTCATTTTAGATGAAACCTCATTTCATTTCACATCACACCTCCCCATTAAGAAAAAAATTGGTCTCCAAGTTATCAGACGATGAGTTCAAATCAACGAGTTCAAATCAGTGTGCCTTCTCCACAACATGGATTTCAATTTGGTTGTTTGATGCAAATGTGACTCTACATATTGATATAGGATCTTATTGTGGCTATGGATCTATTCATGGTTCCTATATGGCTTGTTCCCGAAATTAAAAAGTATAGTGAATTTCTTTGAGCTGTGAGCGATCTCAAAATACAAAATCTTCAACCAAAATCCATTCTTGCCTCTCTCAGATTTCAAGATATCCATCTTCAAAATCAATGAATCCATGCTGATTTGTTTTATTGAGATCTCAACAACTATGACCACAATCAACAACCCCACAAAAAAAAAGATAATTCTACCTTGTTTTGTTAGGATTAATTGTTTCTTGCATGCAAACAATTCTCTAGTTCTTGCACATCTTACAAGCACTCTGTCTCTACAACACTTTGGAGGAAAACCTTTATGTTCAATCACAATATATCATCTAAGGTTCTATCTACTTCAACCATGCTTGGTCTGTAAAGTTATGACATGTCATCACAATCAACCACACTTATACCATATGAATCATAATCAAGATGAGAATAGTCCACTGACATCACCTACATAGAATTTCTACATAATTTTTGTTGTTATGTGCAATCCCAACTCAAAATTACTTCCAAGGTTTATTTTTGGTGTTTGGTTGTCTTTGTAAAAGAGAATTATTTTACCTCTTAATGCTTAATGGATATTATTGAACATTATTAAATTACTTTTAGGGTTTATTTTTGGTCTTTTGTATTTTTTGTAAAATATAATTCTTTTGAATTACTTTCAAGCTTTAATTTTGGTGTTTGGTTTT
Organism: Picea mariana; assembly: GCA_032191745.1. Classification (NCBI taxonomy): domain Eukaryota; kingdom Viridiplantae; phylum Streptophyta; class Pinopsida; order Pinales; family Pinaceae; genus Picea; species Picea mariana. The sequence continues at coordinate 13,875 of JASDQU011312855.1, forward strand.
CTTTGTAAATAATTTTTTTTACTTCTTAGTGCTTTGAGTATGAATGGATACGAGGGGAGTGTATTGGAAATGTTAATGAAAACAACATTGTATTCTATGAACTCAGCCCAACCTTAATCAAAATTCCATCAAGAATTGTATTTGATGATCTAACATGAAAATGGGATTGGATAGGAACTTGCTCCTAAAAATTACTAACCAAATATGAATGTTTCTTAATTAATTCAATTGATTACCAATTGAATCCTTCAAATATACTTCTCATCACACGGGTTTAACTTTAAATTCTTTTCTCACTCTTCCATCAATTTGCTTCTCATTAAACAAAAGAAGTAGTTGTGACTATTTTTGAATTTGGACAAGAATAATACAATGTGCACTCTCATACACAAGTTAAATCTAGTTTCCCTTTATGTTGTAGGAACAATGAGATACAAGGCTTTCTAATTAATAAGGGAGGATTTTTGACATATGAGATGTCAAACAAATTAGGACTTTTGTTTGATATTTTTTGTCATATGGGTGAGAAAAAAGTCTATTCATATATAATAGTTAATTGTTAGGATATTATTCCAATGACATGAGAACTATTGCAAAAAATAATTAAAAGGAAAAAAAACAAAA
>JASDQU011312856.1:5541-18238 GCA_032191745.1 Picea mariana
TAAATTAGGCCTAGGACGCCTTCTTTCTTCAATTTATGTTTAAAACTAACTCAAGAAAAGAGCATGGCTAGTGTAGCTATGGCTAGGCTAAACCTTCTCTAATCAAATGGCCAATAAGCTTTTACCATGGGGACATGAAGCCACAACCTACTTGTGTGTTGGCTCCCTAGGGTTTCAATGATTAAGCAAATAATAACAATGTAACTATTCATGCAAGATATTTAATCAACAACCATTCATTCAAGAAGTTTTGATGAGAAAAACACTTACAAATTCATGAAGAAGCATAATCAAACCCTAGTTGTAAACCTTCCAATGATAAATAGCACCATATGCCAAAAGATAATCCTCCAAGAAGTTGCGCCTCACTCCAAAAGACAAGAATAACCAAGACAAGAGCTAAAGAAGTCACTCTCACAAGAGAGCAAGTTGTTGTTATGTTCAAATGAGGGTAAAACGTCCTCAATTTATATCATTCTAATGACCTTAAATTACAAAATAGGTCATTCAAAACAGCCGACAAGGCTGACTTTACAATATTTCATTATTTGTCACTTAAAATGCTAAAAATGTCAAACTAGAGCTAAAATGGGAGACATCAAGCCCCTCTGGGGGAGACGTTGGCCCCTTCAGGGCATAATCAGCATCCAAGGAGCAAAACGTTGGCCCCTCTGGGCCTCTTGCAAGCTGCCACACGTGCCACAAGGTCCAAACACGCTGCCACATCCTCCAGAAAACGTCCAGTCTGCCCTGGTGGCGTCCTGCCCATCTAAGCCATCATACCACCTGCAGGGGCTGATCCCCCATAGGTCAATCTCCGCCAAAGCATCCTGATGAGGGCGTCCTTCTTCTTCGTGCAAGGGCTCGTCACAACTCTGTCCTGCCTCTGCCATCCCAGCAACCATCTGATGGGCTCTTCATCCCCATGGAGGTCCGAGCTACTCATCTCCCCATGTGCACCGATCCTCTGGTACCTGTCCGTCGGGCATGGTCCTGCACATCAAAGACTACGCCCTCCATGGGCTCATCAGTCCTAGACATCATAGCAATGTAAATCATATCTCATCATTAAAATTATCAAACATATGCATGAAATCCCTATCACATCATCTAATAGCTCAAAGACATTACACAGATCTACTATACAAAGCTAAGGAAACCAACAAGACAACTTATTGGGCTAATATCCACAGGGGATGGAAAGTTTCCTCAAAGGATCATTCAAGCCATGTGTAATGAGATGATATGGTTTTAGGGATGTCCAGCCATAGTAAGACCAAGGGCTGGTGTCGTCTGTGGGTGCCTTTGTAGGAGGCGAGCTGTACCCGTCATGGATGCATTTTTTCCAAGCCCCTTTTTGCCCTATCTTTCTTTTATTGCTTTTTTACTACGAAGAGGACACTACCTTGGCTTGGTGGCCAGAGCTGACAGCGTTACCCACTAGTTTCTTCGCAGAAATGAGAAGGTTGGCTCTGATGAGACCCCCTTTCCTTTGGCCATGCAACCAAAGGTCACTGCCCTGGTTTGGTGACCAGATGGTGGCAATGTCATACTGCTAAATACTTATGAACATAATGGGCCGGCTCGTGATGAGACCTCCCATCCTCTTGGTTAGGTCTTGAATTTATTAATTTTATCATTTTATTAGGGTCCCTTAGTTTCTTATCGAGAGACTTTTTATTGCCTTCTCGGGGATCCCCTGGGCGAAGCATCTCTAGGTTTTCATTTCCTATGGCTTTTATCTTTTACCAGCTGCTTTTACCCCCTGGGCCTTTAGCCTCTTCTTCCCACAAGATAAGATGTACCCTGGAAGGTCATCCTAATGNGGTATAAGATGAAAAAGTGATAAGATGGAGGGAGCGGACGATGGCTCTGCAAATCCCCTTTGGTGGCTAACCAAAACCCATGAATAACAGCTTGCTAAGTTGCCCCATCAATCGCCCCAACAATGGTCAAGTGGATTAGTGTAAGATCCAAGCAATCATCCGAAATGAAAGAAACCTAATGCATATATAAGAAGGTTATAATGATCAAATATGACACATATCATGATACCTCGGACCAATTACCTCATGGAGCAAGAGCCCTCTCTGATGCAAGCCCAGGCCGGTAGTGATGGAAGTTGGTACTGCTGACAGGACAAGTTTGGCTGAGAAAAAGAAAGATGGGCTCTCCAGAGCCATGCTCAAGTCACTCCTGCTCTCGGTACTCCATGTCTAGGACCATGTGGGCCTCGAGACATGATCTCCTAGTTATCCCTAGATATCGGGGATAACAGGTTGCACTGGTTGTGTGACTTCACCTGACATGATCCATCACATGATCTTCAGGGCCCCAAGGCCCCAAGTAAGTAGGTAAGTCGTTTTGATTCCCTGCATTTGCATCTTGATTGCTCATACTAGTTTAGACGCATTTCATTTTCATTTTTCTCTACTTGCATATTGATTTCATGATTTGTTTAGAAATTTATTGAAAAAATGTCAAAATTTTCTTTTTTTAGTTCAGTGGGTTTCGAATTTTCATCATATGAGAACAAGGATGAGTAGGCCATCCTGCACTTGAAAGATTGATGTTTACTTGCAGGGACAAGTCTACCAGGAGATGCTGCGGTTCTCGTGCACTCTACGGCAAGCACATGTCCCCAAGTATGTGCCAGATGTTATCCCCATTTTGTGGATAACTAAGGAGATGATGTCTCGAGGCACTCACGTTGCAGATATGGAGTGTCAAGAGACTACATGACCAGCAGTACCCTTTGCACAGATGGAAAACCCACTCACCACCACAGATGGTCACAGGTTTACAGATGGCATCCACCACACCAGTTGGCTTCCGGAAGGCAGTGGGCCTTGCTCCATGAGATACAAGTCAGTATTATGGTGAGCATCATTTCAATACCTAAGCCATTTGATTATGTTGCATCTTAGATTGCTCTAGATTTCATGATATGTGCTTGGACATTATGCATTTTGCCCTGCTTCACCTTGGTGGTTGACATTGTGCCCTAGTAAGTGGTCTTCTTTGGGAATGGGTTTGCTACTAGGAAATCCCTTAATAAGCCATCGTATTGTTCCCGAACATACTTACCATTTTCCATCATTATTCCCCTTTGTTTCCTTATCTCTTGGGATTTTAGGGTGTATTGACCCAAGAAGGGGTTGTCCCTCATTCTATGGGAAGAAGGGGCTAAAGGCCCTGCGGGGTTGGTGTTGGGTAAAATATAAAAGCCATATATGAGCCTTCCAGATGCTTTGCCCAGGGATCACCCAAGAAAGCAATAAAACGCTTATCTTTGAATAAAAGGGAACCCATAATATAACAAAGAAATGCTTGAAAGGTAGATTGAAGGATAGGAGGTCTCATCACGAGCCGACCTATCATGTCCATGGATATCTAGTGGTATGACATTGTCATTATCTGGTCACCAAACCAAGGAAGTGACTCTCAGGTGCATGACTGAGAGAAAGGGGGTCTCATCACGAGCCAACCTTCTCATTTCCATTAGGTATTTGTGGGTGACATTGCCACCATCTGGTCACCACGCCAAGGCAATGACCTTCAACCTCTCCTTGTGCTAAAGAAAACATAAAGAAAGAAAGATAAAAGGCAAATGATGGACTTGGAAAAAGTGCATTGCGGACAAAGGTACCACACACCCTCTACAAAGTCACCCATGAATGAGACATTACGGCCCCTAGTATGTTATGAGCCCTATGCCCATTGAATCTTGACCCCATCCACCTCATACACTCTACATGGCTTAGAGAGGGACCTCTTGGAGGCTCTCCTTGACCTAGGGCAAGATCTACCCAATAGGACACCTCATCAACCCTCCCATACTCAAGCTTGACAAGTCGCATAGTGTCTTTGAGCTATTAATTGTTTGATAAAGTAATCTTTGATGCACATGCTTAGATGGCTTATTTATTGATTGGATCGACTTATCATGATGTTATGACTTGAGGTCCTTGGAGGGAGTGTTCATTTGTCTTTGCAGGACCTATCTAGTGGACAGTTTTGGGAGAACAAGCCTAGCTTGGGCTTCCATGGGGCTACAAGCCCACAGGTTGGATGCAAGGGGCCTGCATGCCAGATGAGAGAGAGTTGACTTGGACGAATTTGATGATGACTTGGATGACCTAGCCCACCCACTGCTTGCCAAACGATTTTCCCAGGAGGGGCAAAACGTCCCACTTTTGAGCATGACGTCATGATATTGGGGGCTAGGGCTTGGTGGTGAGGTGCCACTCATTTGCACTTGGACGTTTTGAGGAGAAGAGGGCTTTCACCATGATGAGATCACTTAGATGCTTTACACATGGCCTTGGGAAGCTCTTCCATGCTTCTCCAACACCAACGACCTCCTCAAATTGGCAAAACGTCCCCGAAAGGGGTGACATCATCCTAGATTAGGGTTTAATTTGTGCAAAAGATGAAAGTTTAAGTGAATTGTTTAATATTATTGTGTTAAGGGGGCAAGATTAGGGTTGTTGACCCCTAATCTTGTGTTTTACTCCTTATTTTGTGTACAAGCCATGTTGGCTAATTTATGTATAAATAGAGATCACAAGATCTCATTTTGAATCATAACTCTCCACTTGTGAGAGGCTTTAGTCTCAAATTTTCGGCCTCCTTAGCTCTTTTAGCTCTTTTGCACTTGTCTTATAGATGATTTTATGAATGGTTGATGGAAGAAGGCCTAGCGCTAGCTTTGGATGATGCTTTCTAGCTCTTGTGGTGAATCGTCTTAGCATCTCTTGATATTGTATGGTTTTTTACTCTATTGCTATCATTTATTTCAAGTCAAGTTGTTTTATTGCTAGGTGGGAAGTATAAGGGCATACACCCCCACCATAGCTTCACCATTTTTGCTTGCTTCATCTCATTAATTAAGGGTTTGTTAAGAGAAGTATAAGGGCATACACCCTCTTAGCTTAAACCCTAGCTTAGAGAAACTTGACTTGGGAAGTAAACGGACTTACACCCCCAAGGTGGTAGCTTCTCTAAGCTCCTTGTGACTCCATTAACCCAATAGTAAAGTCAATAGTCATTGATTTTTTGCATTGGAGATATAAAATTATTGCATTGGGAAACATGAATTTCAGTCATTTTTACTTCTTGCAAAGTGGATTGTTTTCCTTGTGCCTTGGGCACCTCGCAGCCACTAGGGCATCATCATCTAAGGGCTGCATATTGATGTTGTTACAAAATTGCATCTTCAGCCATTAGGGCTGCAGAAACCCTAGCTTACTTGCTTTAACAACTCTTTATTCAACCATTGGTTTTTGCTCAAAGTTTGCACACATACTCTACTTGTCCTAGTGCACTTTTTGGCGAAGTTTGAGGAGATTTCAGTGGCTGATTTTCTTGTTGTAATACATTGAATGTTACAGCCATAAGGCTGATATAATTTGCTGCAGACAAGTGTTTACAACAGCCTTATCTTTTGTGCTATAGTTTTGGCTCTTTCATCTTGAGTTGAGCTGGTCTTTCTCTTGTATTTTCTACTTGATCTCTAGCACTTATTGAGCAGCTTCTAATATCATTTATTTTCTGATATATACTGTCATCTACTGCTGCAAATTAGGGACAGCAAGCTTAACTTGATGATCCAACTACCATATACTGTTGCAAAGTGTCTTTTCTTGTGTCTCGAGCAAGTACAATCATCCGAAAAAGCACTATACTTGTGGGGCAGTCATTACGTAACTTGCAAGGCATCTCTCCCCACCTTTCTTTCCATATAGACTTGACCTCTAGGGGGTTCCTTTCCACTTCCCTCCATCTCCATCTCAATCCCCCTAGGGTCACCAGGATCACCTCCCTAGAGTGACCTAGTCACCCTTGAAGTGTGAGATCTACAACAAGGTGACATTGGGTGTAGGATTCCCAAAGTTGTAGCACTTGTTCCTTGGTTGGGTCGGGCTTTGCCCAACCTACAACTTGTGCCATAACATACCTCATGTGTGTTGGACTACCATCATTGGATGAACGAAGTTGATCAAGTGAATGAGCTGAGAAATAATGAGGGATGCATCTGAGGGGTTGTCGTCTATGGAGAATGTTGATCGTCATCTCTGGGATCACTATTTGCAAATGTGGATCTCAGAGAATGATCTCCTCTAGTTACCCCTAGGTAGGGGGTAACAGGGATCATTCTTGTTACCACGCAAAATTGTACCAACAAACCTACCTAATAATTATAGGCCATCTAGCCCTGTCATTGCTAGATGTCTCTTCGTTCGAACTAGTGCTTTTCTAGTGTCAGGGGGGTGTCCCTAGGGGTTGTATGCTGTTATCAAATAAATTGTTCTGCATAAACTCCAATTTGATTAGCACACAAAAAACTCACTCTTGCTCTGCCAATAAGTAGTCAAAAGTGAGTTATACTTGAAAAAAATAAGAGTGGTTGAAATCAGATCCTAAAGATAGCTTCAACAACGAATTTAATGGATATGAGTGAAATGAATGTGTGTCTTAGGTTAAGAGGATTCAAAATAATTGCACTATAAACTACCATAACAGTACAAAACAACTTAATCAGTGGCATCCAATAGGTTCAAAGAGCTAGTACAAAGCATAATTTTACCAAATCACATATTGAAATATCCCTGATCCAGCTGATCTGGATATCTACTGCTGAACTACAGTTTTGGCTATTGAATCTGATACTCTGGGGGTTTCTGAATGCGTTTGAGCTACAGTGTGATGATGCTTGGTGAATTTTTCATGTGTGTTCCAATTTACTATATGTTTTAGCATAAGAGAATGCATGCGAAATAAGGACAACACAGCTCACTGATATATTTATAATGCTGGAAAAGCAAGAAATACAATAATAACTAGAAGCAGATATGATAATCGTCAGTTAGATCTCATGGATCGTCACTGAAATACAAAATAATAGATAAGAAATACCCGTGACCAGAAGAATGGGTGTTGGTCTGCGCATGGACGGATGAATCGGCAAAAAACAGTCTGGCAGCGCACGATAACTGCGGTAGAATCCGGAAATTCACCCTGATGGCGATACTTGTCGGAATGAGCTAGAAACTGTCTCAAAAGATGCGCCCTGGCCTCTAGACTGATCCTGATGACTGTCGGACTGAAGTTTCGACCTCTGAAGTTCCGGATCTCACCCCCTGGGGGTTTGCGCACCTCATAGGATCAATGAGTGCGCACTAGTGATTCCATCGGCAGAATCTGACGATGTAGAGCTCAAAACGATAGTCATGGTCTCCTTTGTAATGGGTCGGAAGGGATTCCTCAGATTTATCCTGGAATGTCCCCTGGAACCCCAAATGTGCTTCCTCTAGAGTTGTTCCCTAAATGACTGTTTTCCGCTTTCCGGAAGATTCCACCATCGAAAACTGACGATGGATGGCTCAATAGGTGCACCCTGGCGAGCTCTCTAATGGGTCGGAAGGAATCAGCCAAATATGAACTGTCACAAGAGGCCGCACAAACCCTCTCTCAAACACTTGCGCCCTCACTGGCTGAGTTGCGCAATCACTGAACTGGACACTGTAATGCACAGTGAAATACCTGGATCGTATCTTCGATAGGCTAGGGTGTGTCTCTCAACAGCGAAACTGATCAATGGTGGTGGTTTCCTCCAGAAATCCACAAAACAACAAGGGGGCCGACTTCCTCCTCCTCTGCAACTATCTCAACATCAAATCATAACATAGCATAATGAAGAATTAGGTTGAATTCCTCCCTTTATACTCTTCCCGATCTAATTCACCATTGACCTCACTTAAGCTAGGCGCTTTTCCTCCTAAGGCGAGTAATTAATCAATTAAGTCCCCCCTTAACACCTTTTCGTTCTATTTCTCTGTTGACTTAGGCTTAAGTGGCATTTCCTATGTTTTTTGGCTTAATTCATCATTTAGCCATCAATTCTCCCTTATTTCTCCTCTCGTTCCCTGTTTGTGCCTGACTATAGTCTACGGGAACAAATAGACTACTAAGTCCCTCCCTGCTGACCTACACTTGGGAACAGGACATCACACATTTTACCCAAGAGATTGATTGCATCATAGTGAGTCATAGGTGACAAGCTGCCATGGATCTCCTTGCTTGCAGTGGAGATAGTGGTCTAAGGTCTAGGAGGATGGAAGTGTGAAGAGTTGTCCGTTTCTACAATCTGCTCTGAAAGAATATTGTCTAACCCCGCTTTGTCTCTCAAATCTGCATATAGAAGCTCACTCTAAGGGAATCAATTTGCACTTACTACTAGTGGATGAAAGCAAGAAAAGCATGCCAAATTCTATCATCCTTTGCATGGCTGCCAACTTAGTTTGTTATTGTTTTAGAAGGCTTTTCTCTGCTGCTTTAATCCTTTTTCCAGCCTTTATTTCTTTTCCATGCAAACAAAATTGGTAAAATCGTTCTACTTTAACACTTTTAGTTTTTGTAGAGTTGGCCTTTATTCCCATGCTAAATAATTGGATAAATCTGAGATTTAAGCTTTTCTTGACAAAACAGCGTGGTAACATGGCATGTTTGCCAATCAAAAATGACAAGGGTCAGTTAGGGTATAAAACACTTTATTTAAGGCTTAAATTTAGGCTAGATAGAATTAGCACATGCCAAATATACCCAAGAGGTCAAACAAGGTTGTGGAGTGGTCAAATTTAGCATATGGAATCAAGGTTAAGAAAGTCAAACTTGGCAAGAATGAGCCTAAACATAGCCACTCGAATTAGGGTTTTGACATGAGTCAAACTTAGTTTTCTCATGCAAAATGGACATCCTCCACCACGTTGTCACATGTCACCCTAGGAGAAAATCCACTTGCACAACACTACTTTTAACTCATCACCCTTCACCCACCGAAATCCTTGAACCACTCCACAACTGCATGCTCGGAACCAAGACATTCAACCTATACCTACCATACATAGAAACTGCTAATTATAGATGTGCCCAAAATGCAATCTTCCTTTGAAAAAGAAAAAAGCAAGAAAGACTAATCTTGAAGATATGGAGCATCAATCTATCATCTGAAAAAGCGAAAAAACAAGCAAGATTGATCATCTCACATGCAATTAAAAGCAATCTTGTTGGACTCACTTTTTTACATGGATCAAGAATATATAATCATCTCTGACATGCAAGCCCCTGTTCTCTAGGTACCCAAAAAAAGCAAACTACTAAAATTGGCAGTTTTTTGGAATCTGATGAAACTGACTCTGGAAGGAGGCCTAATCCATGTCAATGTCTAGATGCATCTAAAATGAGACCAATGTAATGGAATCTCGCTGGATATTAACCCTCCAGTTGCACAAGTACTACTAGGGGTTAACAATACCCTCAACCTTTCACAAGTACCAGTGCCAATCTCTGGCCTAGATCTCTCCAATTGTTGAAGAATTCTAAGCATTGCACCAATTGAGACCCTCCAACAGTGCCCTGTCACAAGTAGCATCCCATTCCATACACAATTCTTCAAAGTCTCAAATGCACAACTCTAATACCATGTTATGATTTTACATCCACGTGATATGCATATCTGCACTCCAAGTATTTATCCTACAGCTAAAACTAAAAGATTGTAACAGCAATCAAAGCTTCAAGACTCAAAACTATAGAAACAAAAGTGTTGAATGAAAAACTCAAAATTGTAGATACCACATATCAAGAGATGAGATCAGACCTGCATAAAATAGCAAACTAGATCTAAGAAATATGCAGCATTAATGTCATGGACAGCAAGCTGGAAATCTGTAACAGCAGTCACATTCTTCTCATTCACTCCAAAAGAAATATTACAAAACAGAACAGCCTCTCTCAAGTGCACGATAACAAAATCAATCACTCAGCTACTCAACCTAGTGCACCCTCCTCTCCTTTATATAATAGGAGCAGGAAGGGGTTTCCCATTGACAAATAATAGCCTCAAATGAAGTGCTCCAGATCCCAAGGAATTTCACCTAGTTGAGCACCCAACCTGTGCTAAAGATAGTACCTAATCAACAAACCTTTATCAAAGGAATAACATGCAACATGTACAAAGAATCTCTCTGCAAGGAATGCACCTTCCTTAGCAATTGTAAGTCCTGTCATAAATGCATCATAAGTGTAAGGGAATCTTTCTCAAAATAGTATGCCTTACATGTCTAATGGAATTTGTCATAGGTGTAAGGAATCGTCATAAGTGTAAAAAATCTCTCTTACATGTGTCAAAAATAGAAAGTGAAATTCCCTCATAAGAAGAGGAATATTTCCCTAGAGTAGTCTGTCCAACCATGAGAGGAACAAGTTGGAGCAACAAGGAAAAACTAATGCATTGACCTACAAATCCGATACAATGGAGGAAGACGTCTCTGATAAACACCAAGAACAAGTTGTTTGTATTGATAAAATGATATGAAATACATAAGATATGGTGGAAAGCCCTATCTATAACAATAGAGTGGCAAAAAACTTAACATAATGCTTAACTCACTAATAAGAGTCATTAGGCACTTACAAATATAACAATATGATAAATCATGAGCATATACACAAAATGGCTCATGTACATGAAAACAATTGATAAGACTACTAACAAGGAGGAAGAGGATGACATCGATGGTGACAAAAATTATTGGTGGTTTCTTATTTTGAGCAATTGAGTCTCCAAGACAGGGGAACAGAGGAACGTTTGTTCACTGTGGACAGTTTTCTAAGGGAATTTGGGAATTCTGCTACAAGGATGACAGCAACTTGATGGAGCATCTACAAGAATTCTGGATCTGTTGAGAAGAGGAGCAGCTAGCAATCAGAAATTTGAAAGACAATATCATGTTTTTCTAAACATCTTTTCCAATAATCTTGTCAGCAAAATTTTGGTCTCACCTTTTCTATTAAGGGGAAGTTAAAATTACAGAATGGTATTCCGTGTTAAGGGGGATGTTAGTGTGGTAACACTCAATAAAGCTTTGTGACGATTTCTAGGGTAATGTTAATGTCAAATATGTAATAAAGGTGACATATATGTTAAATGACCAACTAAATTAATGAAATGTCATTGGAGTTAAGTGATGGTAGTTAGGGTAATTAAGTAGAACAATACCTAATGTATTAATATAAAGGATTTGATTACATTGTATCAGTGACGCCTTCATTTAATAAAACACACTGATCTCTCTCATGCTATGATCACTTATCTTTAAAATACTTGTTGATATTATGGTAGCTAAGGGAGGTATTAACCTCCACTTGTAACCTTTGACGAGACTAGAATATTCCAGGAAGCAAGAGAAACCCTAAAGCCTTGGACAATAATCCTAGAAGACAAGTCGGCTAAAGAGATTAATTAATATTGAGTTTTTAGCCCCCAGGTAGAGAAGTCAGCCCAGAGACAGCTAAGAAGGAGCAGTATAAATACAGGGCACTAGAGCTCATTTGTGACTCACTCACTCGAAACTGCATAAGACCAGTTGTGCGTAAGTTTGGAGAGTAGCTGCAGCTGCTACAACTTGTATTTCGGTTTTTGGCTTGGACTTTTTGCTTGGTCTTTGGTTATCTTTGCTTGATGTGCTAGCCTTGGTTGGCTATTGATTTGCTACCGGAATTCTTCTCTCTATCAAGGTTAAGGTGCTTGGGAGTGGCCTTTGTGCCTATGGTTGGGTGACAATATTGCTATATTGTCTATGGTTAAACGAGCACACCCACTTTTCTAACAGGTTATGGGCCCACACCTCCTTCAGACAATCTAACCACTAGAAGGAAGCTAAGCCATAAGATTATCAAGCTCGTTGAAGAATTGTCGCTAGGGTTTCTAACAGGTGCAGTCATTGAAGCATTATCGCTAGGGTTACTAGCGGGTGTAGCTACTGTTATCGCACGGTTTGTAGGAAGGGTTTAGGCAGCTTGAGTCAAGGCTTGAAACCGGCGTAACAGGAGCTTCCCCACCCACTGTCACCTCGATGGAGAGATCTTTCTATTTAGGATGGCTAGTCCAAGGGAGACGTCCCTAAGCAATCTAGGTCAATGAAGGGCTAAAAGTATAATGGATCAAAGTCAAAGAATCCCTTTCACAGATTACTTGCCAATAGAGATAGTCAAAGAAGATATTGTTCCACTGGATGGCACCTGTTTGCGAGACAAGACAAATAAAGCTAGAAATGTGCTTGCAGTGGGTTAGTACTTCACAATTAATGACTATCTTCAAATATATATGAGCAATGATTAGATATAATTATTGACGAAGTCAATGATTATCAAACAATGACAAAATTACTTCTTCAATAAGTACATCAAGAGATAAGAGCATTCAATGTGCAAATCAATCCTTGTATTATATCAACATGCAATAAATATCTCAAATTAGCTCATACAAATAATGTTGCTGCGTCACCTATATTGTTGCTGCATGTATGTGACGTCAGGCATTAATTAATAGGTCAAAAATGAAGACAAAGAGTAAAACGTTTTATCAAATCAGCTTACAGATGCAATCAATAACTCAATATCTATCAAGATAGATGATAAATGTCACAACGTTGCAAGCATAAACAGGAGATCAAAACTATGTGACGTCACCTATATAAATCTTGTTGCAGTTTAGGGTTAGCTAGCCAAGGAGTGACGTTTTGACAAATTCAACCAGCAAAAAGGCAATAAAACTCCACGGCTATGATAAGATGACTAGGCCGCACCTTTCTATCCAAACAAAAGTTAAAATCAGCAAGACGTCATCTTATTA
>JASDQU011312856.1:56046-75673 GCA_032191745.1 Picea mariana
TTCCAAAGTATACAGCTTGAGGAAGTTGTTGGAATTTTGATGCTTAATTTGATCAAACTCTTTTATGATTTCTCCTGATTGATTTTTTATTTCTGAAATTTGATTTTTCCAATGTCTTGATTTTGTTTGCCTATGAAAGGAGGTATTTTGGTCTCCTTCCTTCAACCAAAGACTTCTAGAATTTAATCTCCAGGTGATTTCTTCTTCTTTTAATGCTTTCATGTACTCTTTGTGCACCTTTTGTTCATAAATTAATTGAATTTGGTGGAATTCTTTTGTCTCCATTTCCCCTTGTATTTTTTGTAGTTGATATTTTTTTTCTTTGACCTTGAACTGAATCAGAGTCAAGGAATATTTTGCCCATATTTTAAGAGTCTATTTTACCAACTTCAACTTCTACACCTAGATGAACATCGTGGAACCAGTGATCCATCGGTTCCAAACTCTTGAAATAGTGGGATGGAAATTTGGGTGATCCATCCACAAGGGGTTAAATATGAAAGGAATAGGACCCCAGTTTATATGAGTTTCAAAAGCTAACAGGATAGGGTGATGGTCCGATCTTTCCCACAGAAGGATCGTTGAGTAGTTTGTGCTAGGAAATGCAAGAAATGAGTTTCTTATTAAAAGACGGTCAAGAATGGTCGCAATGTGGCCTGACCCTGCTCTTCTATTGTTTCAGGTATGAAGACATTTTGATGGGGGAACATTGTAGAGATCCATATCCGAGATTAGGTCATCCATTTTTTCTATGAATTGATCTCCTACTATGGATCCACATCTCTTTTAATTTTAACCCTTTTGTGGTGTTAAAATCCCCAACTATAATTAGATTTTTGGGGAGAGAATCATTGGCTAAATATAGGAGGGATCTTCAACACTCCAATTTTTCCAAGTAGTTATTTTTCATATAAACATTATTTATTGTATAGATCATACCTATGGATTTTTTGGTTAGAGACACCAACATCTAGAACTGGGACTGCAAGTGATCCTGTAGATTGAATTAGTCTATGTTCCAAAATGTACAAATACCTCATGAGTCACCTCTCAATCTGATTGATTTTCCTTTGTCGCTTTTCCAATTTTTTTTCATTTATTGGAGGGTTTCTTGATCCCTCATTTTTGTCTCCTAGAGTAAAAGTATTGAGGAATTTTCGATTCATATCATCTTTCAAACTTCTTCTTTTTTTACCCTGCTCCCTAGTCCTCTACTATTCTAGGAGACAACTTGCATCATTTACCAGTGGGTTTTGAGACCCCCCCTTTAGAGGGATAAGATTTTTCTCCCTTATGTTGGTTTGACTTGTTTTTTCCTGATTTAGTCTCTTTCCTTAGCACTTCCTCTAAGGTTTTTTGGATACCTAATTCCTTCTCTCGGTCTGTTGTTGATTCCCTTTTGTTTATGTTATATTTTCTTCGTTCTTTTTTATTGTGGTTGGCTCAGTGACCTCTAAATATGAATCACTATCGGAAATGTCTTGTTATTCTTCCTCGGGAAAAATAGGAATCTCTAGAGGGAGGTTCAAACAAAAAATTGTTGTGTTTTCCTTGCTTTGGATCGTGATCTCTTGCTCTTTTCCTTTTATGTTCTCTTCTTATGTTTCTTATTTCCTCCTTTTTCCATTTTCTTCCTGATGGTCTCTATGATCCCCCATATTATCTTCGTTTGGTAGTCTGGTGAACCTATTATGGCTTGATTCTCCTTTTTGAGGTGAACTTGGGGGTATTTCTCCCAGATCTATGGATTTTTCACCTTTCCCTTGTGAGGGGTTCAGGGAAGTCGCATTCTCATTAGTTTTTTTCCTTTTCAGCTGATCTCATTGATCATGTTTCGATTCTTGTGTCTGGGCTTCTTTGTTTTGCAGGCAGGATTTTGCAAAATTCCCATATTCATGGCATGTTTTGAATTTGAATGGGATTTTCTCATAGTCAACTTGTTGCACATAAGTCTAGTTATCTATATTCAGTTGGATTGCCTTTGGAAGTCCTTTTTCCAGATACACTTCCACACAGATTATGGTGCAATATTGAATCCCTTCTCTTGGTTCAACACAGTCGATGTATTTTCCCAATGAATTACCTATTTTTTTTAGGGTTTCATCATTCCAACAGTGTAGAGGGAGGAATGGGAGCCTAACCCAGACAGGGACTGCTGAAGGAATATCATTTTATAGACTGAATTATGGGGTCCATTTATTGAGATACATTCCTCTTTCACCCATGAAGTATGGACCACTATGAAATATTAGATCCCTATCTTCTTTTTTTCAAATAGGAATGCAAAGAAACCCTTACTGCAAAAGGCCACACACATCTACCCCAGATCAATTTTCTCCAGTTTAGATATAACCATTGATGAGTGGCTTTGGGGGAATGCCATAACCCTGTGAACTACCCTATCAACCCATTTTCTTTCAATCTGAGCACTAGTGATCGGGCCGAAGAAAGATGAAAGACCACTTTAGAAATCTCGGCCATTTGTTTTACAAATCTAGAGGGAGGATACTTGTGGGCATTTTCATAGGAGGAGATCAGTGCATGAAAGGATTGAAGGTATGAGGATGAGGAGCCTGGGGAGGATCCCCCTCCTTAGAGGGTGCCATGGTTGACCTACTAAGAGCTGCGTAATGTTGAAATCCTAGAAGCACCTCACTGCAGAAACCCTAGCACTTGTAGTGCGCAAGGATTCTTGGTAGTAACCAGATATTGTTGTAACCTGCTTCTTACAAGGCATTAAAATACACATTTTTATGAAATGATCAACCACAACATAAATATAATCATGATTATTTTTTGACATAGGTAATCCTCCTACAAAGTCCATAGAAATGATTTCCCTATGACGAGAAGGAATCTAAGGTGATGTATACAATCCTAACTTTATGTTGTTAGGCTTACTTGTAGCACATAAAGAACATCCTCTTACATATCATGAAACACTTTCATTTATTTTAAGCCAATAGAAATACCTTTGCAAATTAGCCATTGTCTTGCTTACACCAAAGTGGCCAGCAATAAAAGAAGAATGTGCTTCCCTTATGATGTTGACTCTTTCACCATGTGGAATACATAGCTTTCCAAGATGAAACAAAATTTTATCATGCACATGGTAATCCAATTCCTCAACTTGGTTAGAATGACACAAAGTTGCATAAACCTCTTTGAAATCAACATCTAAAGAGTATTGTTCAACATAGCTCTCATACAAGATAGAATTATGCTTAAGAATAACTGAAGCACTAACAGTAGGCCTAGAAACAATATCAGAAATTTTGTTATAAATTCCTTTCTTATACCTGATAACCAAGTGGAATTATTGTAGGAAACCCATCCATCTGAAGTTCATTTCTTGTTGTAACTTTGTTTGTGATTAAAAGTATTGCAATGGTTGATGATATGTGTGAATAATAGTTTTTTTTCCCAACAAATAGTGTTTCCATTTTTTCACACTTTGCACCAATGCATACAACTCCTTGTCATATGTAGGATAATTAATCACATCCTCAATTGCTATCATATGGTTGTGATTTTTGTTTCATCTCTCGAAAAAAATCCTCAATCATGTTGTGTAGTTGCAGTAGTCTTTGGTTTCCCTTTGTTGTTCAACTTTTTGGGTCTCATTTTAGGATGAAGTTTCCAACAATGGTCTTCATCATGGCAATCTTTTGAACAATGTTTACATGAGAGTTTTTCTCCCTCTTTCTTGACTGAAGAATTTTTCCTCCCTTTCCCTTTGAATTTCCCCTTTCCTTTGTCTTCGTTATAAAATGGTTTCTTCCTACCCTCTTGATCCAAGTGGATATTGGTGGCCACCCATATATTCCACTTGGACCCCCACCATTGTTTCTTTTAGTTTTTCAGTTTCCTTAATTGTAGCACAATTTAGTATTTTTGGTAGTTTTTCGGGTCCTGAACTTCCGGAGCCATTTTGAGGCCCTAAATGACATTTTTTGGGAATCAATCGGCCAACAAATATTAGTTCATTTTGAACCATGACATTGTTGTCAATCGTTGTATTCCTCAGTTAGATCTTTCTAATGATGTATCATATGCATCAAACGAAGATAGTATGCCAAAGTTACGACCTAGGGAAATTGATGTACCAATTTACCCCGACGGGGCCCATATTATGGTGTTTCATCTCCTAGGGTTAGGTTTGTGGATGTTTAGGGTTCCCATTGTTTCTCAATAACATATAGGCCTCTGAGCCTTATTGTAACACAGCTTTTAAAGGCATGTAGTCACCACATCTCTTGTTAGAGATAATCTACCAACACCCTAGCTATTTTATTTCTATTTTGTCTATAAACAAATTTTAGTTCTTTGATATTAATGAAATGAAGTGTTATTTCCATTGCATATTTGTATTCATGGTTATTTGTGTATTCTGTTGCGTTCCTACATAAATTTGGATCAGTGGTATCAGATCATTGTTCTGTTTCTCGATCCTTCTTTGCATGTCCCCAACGAGGTCGAAGTTAGGGCTCGATCTAGTTGAACCTTGGCAATATCATCCTTGCAAACCCCGAAGGTCTCCCATGTGGGAC
Organism: Picea mariana; assembly: GCA_032191745.1. Classification (NCBI taxonomy): domain Eukaryota; kingdom Viridiplantae; phylum Streptophyta; class Pinopsida; order Pinales; family Pinaceae; genus Picea; species Picea mariana. The sequence continues at coordinate 60,597 of JASDQU011312856.1, forward strand.
AAAAAGAAAGATGAGGGAGTAGGAGATCCTATCAAAATATTTCTCTAGGAGACCCTTGAAAAAATAAGGAACGCGATGATGGATAACTTCGCCCAAATCCTTCAACGATTTCCCACTCGTAGTGCATCTGCATCTAGTAGCCACTCTAGAGGCGCAACCCCTTTTAAGGTACATGTAAACTTTGACATTCCCATATTTGATGGCCAAATAGATGCATATGCCATAGATAGATGGTTATATCTATTAGAAGGATATTTCTCAGTTCATGATTGTTTCGATCGGGAGAAGATTATTTTTTCACTACTCAAAGTCACCCCCCATGTCAGGGACTAGTGGGAAACCTACTGTGAGAAAGGATGAGGAGGAAACCTCTCTGTTCTCGGCCGTACCCACTTGGAATTATTTCTGATATGCCATCAAGGAACAATATTATCCTGTGGAGAGCTATGAGGACGAGTACATACATTGGACTATGATGTGGAAGAAAAGGGATCAAGATGTGCATGAGTCAACAAATATGTTCCATACCTTGCTTAAAAAGTTGGGTATCAAAGATTTAGATAAACACTTGGTTTTGAAGTACCACAGTTGTCTACACACATAAATTTAGGAGGAAATGGAGTTCCTTGACATCTCCTCGCTTGGTACGACATACTGGTATGCTGCCAAGATTGAGCAGAAATTTAAACAAAAGAAGGAAGACTTTGGATCTCTGAATCAAAAGAAAGAGAAAGGTACCCCCAAACCATAGAACAAAGACAAATCCAAGGAATGGAGGCTTAAGACAACTTTCTAAATCCACAATAAAAGAAAAACATTGCTAATATGAAGAAGGAAACGGGAAAGTGGTGTGATCTCCATAAGAGATCCACTCACAACAGAAGTGAGTGTCGGGCCAAACAGTCACTAGTGTATGAGATGAGGGCTTCTGAATCAGATGCATGCTCTGACACTGAATCAAAACCCGAGAAGGGGAATGACAGAAGGAATCATATTATCGATGTGGATCCCAATGCCACCGTTGCCACCACGAAGATCCAAAAGGAAGAACTGAAAGATTCAGAGGAGGAGGAGCGTCTCTTCCACTCCCATATGTGGGTAAATGGTTCCCTGCTACAGTTCATTGTCGACAGTGGGAGCCAAAAGAACCTCATTTTAGTAGAGGAAATGAAGTGGTTGGGCTTTCCAACCCCAACATACCCACATCCATACACCATCGGGTGTCTTCACTAAGGATGGGATCTCCGCATCATCCAACAATGTTTCCTTCCCTACAACATCAAGCTCTTCACTGGTGAGGTATTATGTGACATTTATCCTCTTGATGTTTGTGATGTATTATTAGGCCAACAATACTTGTGGAAGCGACATGTTGTTTAGGAGTCCTGGCCTCGCGCTGTTATTGTTACCTTGGGAAATAAGTTGTATAGGATACCAGAGGTACCACCACCTACCGCTATCTCTTTGGTTACTGCAAAACAATGTAGTAAGCATTTCCAAAATTGGAAAATTTGTTTTCCTGATGATCCACCCTCAAGGAAAGAATAATATTGTGGCCATGACCTCTAGACAGGGCTCCTCCGTATGACAACAAAGAATGGACAAGGTCATGGAGGAGTACCGAGACATCTTCACCTCACCCACAGGGGTGCCTCTGCACTGTCAGGTCAACACCCCATCGATATGACCCCAGGTGCATTGCTACCCAATGGACCGATCTATCAGTGCTCTGTTTCAGATAACGATTAAATCAAGAGGAAGATTCAGGAGCTACTGTAGAAAGGTCACATCCAGCCAAGTTCATCTCCCTATGGGAGCCTGATCGTGTTGGTGCAGAAGAAGGATGGGACTTGGAGACTCTATATTGACTATCGAGCGCTGGAAAAGATCACTGTTCTGAATAGGTACTCAATCCCATAAATTGATGACCTTTTGGACCAACTCAAAGGGGAGAAATATTTCATCAAGATCGACTTGAAGTCCGGGTATCACCAGGTACTAATCAAACCATATGATATATGGAAGACTACCTTCAAATCTAAGGAGGGCCTTTTTGAATGGTTGGTCATGCCTTTCAGGTTGACGAATGCTCCCGAAACCTTCATGGGGTTGATGGACGACATATTGCAGCCATTCACCAACTCATTTGTATTATTGTACTTGGATGACATCCTGATCTTCAGCCAGACTTTGGAAGAGCACCTCCACCACATCTGACAGGTCCTCCAAACATTACGGAAACACAAGTTGTTTGCCAATTTGGAGAAGTGAACTTTTGGCATGACCCAGGTTCAGTATCTGGGATACATTATTGATGAGTGTGGGGTGCGTGTGGATCCAACCAAGATCCAAATCATCCAGGATTGGCTATTCTCGACCACTCTAATAGAGCTTTGCATCTTTCCAGGTCTTTCTAATTTTTATCATAGGTTCATGTTGGGATTATCTCATATCACTTGGCCCTTGAGTCAAGTCACCAAGGGAGGAGTGAAAGAAAAATTCTTTTGGTTGGAATATCAACAAAAGGTGTTCGTAGAATTGAAACATCACCTCTATTGTTCCCCAGTGCTCACATTACCAGACTTGCAACAACCATTTGAGATTGATACAGATGCCTCTGACTATGCTATTGGGGTAGTTCTTACTCAATAGGGACATCCAGTGGCATATCATAGTGTGACACTGTATGACATAGTCCGAAAGTATACCACTTATGAAAAATAAATTTATTCCATTGTGTAGGCTTTTCGACAATGGAATCATTACATTTTGCAGAAGGAAATGATCATCCACACAGACCACCAACCCCTGCAGGTCATACAGACACAAGGGAAGTTGCAGAATGATCTCCATCAAAATTGGTCCACATATCTGCAACAATTTCATTTGAACATCAAGTACAAGAACGAAAGCACCAATAATGTTGTATATTACCTCAGTCGACCACTGATCATGGGGATAAACATTGTGCTCAACTCTTGCGGGCACGAGACTTATGATTGGTCGCTTGTTTACAAGAGAGATCTAGATTTTGGCCACACATACAAGACACTCTTGGAGCGTAACTAAGTTCCAAATTTGCACCTCCAAGATGCACTACTATGTCACCTGAGACACCTTTGTGTTCCTTCGAGCCAGCATGCCAATAATATTTTGGAAGCGCACTATAGTCAGGTCGATGGAAGTTTCAGGGTCAAGAAAATAGTGGTAGTACTGCAGAAGTATTTCTATTGGCAAAACCTTCAACAATATGTCGGGAAGTACATAAGATCTTACACTACCTGTGCTATTTCCAAACCAACCATTAAGAAGCAAGGTCTCTATACTCTGCTAACTACCCCCAGTCGAACTTGGGAATCCATATCCATGGATTAGACGTCGGGCCTTCCTTCTACTAAGCATCGAAACAAAATTTTTTTCACAGTCGTCGACATATTCTCGAAGATGGCCATTATGGCATCTTGTAAGAAGAATATCACAATAGAAGCCACTTGTAAACTCTTGTTTGAATGAGTGTGGGTACACTTTGGGATCCCACATTCTGTCATCTCAGATCGGTACAGTAGTTTCCTCAATACATTTTGGTCCAGCCTCTGGTCAATGCTAGACACCGAGCTCATCAATTTCACAGCTTTCCATCCCCAAACTGATGGCCAGATAGAAGTCGACAACAAGATGATCATGCACATTTTGCATATGTACAACTCAAAGCATCCACACACATGGGATGAGAGACTCCCCTATGTAAAACATAGCTATAATTGGGGCCTCCACATCTCAACCGACCACATCCCCTTTCAAGTGGGCTTGGGACTCCATCCACTATGTCCCATTGACATAGCCATACCATTTGCAGCTACTCAAGCTAATTTGTCTCATGTCCAATTTGAAGATGGCAAGGCGAACAAATTCATTGAGCGCATTTATCACATTCTCCAGTAGGTTCATGACATACTGGATAGATCCAATGCTAAGTACAAGTAATGACATGATCAACATCGGGTGCAACACAACTTCTAGGTGGGTGACAAAGTGTGGCTACATTTGTAGAAGGAGTGCCTCGATGGACCCCACCGCAAGATTCGCCCACTCCTATATGGGACATAAACCATCACCAAGGTTGTAGGGGACAATTCCTTTGAGATCAGTATCCCACCATTCCTTGGTCTGCACCCAATGTTCAATGTGGACTGCCTTCAAACTTACTTTCCACCTCTACTAGACACATCCGACATGGAAAAACAATTCACACCAATAGAGTTAAACCCAGACTGCATGGAACAAGCCACAATTGATCAGATTATGGACACAGAGATCAAGAACACTAGCTAGCAGAGGATCTGGCTATATCGAGTTTTCAAATCAGGCCAATTCCTTCACCAGGGCAAGTGGCTCACCACGGACCAAGTTTAGAAGAAGTTTTCTCATCTCATGGAGGAACTCAACGCAATGGGGACCATTTCTTCCTAAGGGGGTAAGTATGATCCAGGTGGATATTGTTGGCCACCCACCTATTCTACTTGGACCCCCACCATTGTTTCTTTCATTTTTTTAGTTTCCTTAATTGTAGCACAATTTACTATTTTTGGCAGTTTTTTGGGCCCTGAACTTCTAGAGCCATTTTGAGGCCCTAAACGACATTTTTTGGGAATCAACCAGTCGATGAACATTATTCCATATTAGACCATGATATTATCTATCAATAGTTTCAGTCTTGGGATAGATATTTCTAACGATCTATCATATGTGTCAAACAGAGATAGTATGCCAAAGTTACGACCACGGGAAATTGATGTACCAATTTACCTCGATGAGGCCCATATTCTGGTGTTTCAACTCCTAGGGTTAGGTTTGTGGATGTTTAGGGTTCCCATTGTTTCTCAATAACATATATTCCTTCAATCCTCATTGTAACACAAAGTTCAAAGGCATGTAGCCGCCACATCTCTTCCTAGAAATAAGCTACCAACGCCCTAGCTAGTTTATTTCTATTCTGTCTGTAAACAAATTTCAGTTATTTGATATTAATGAAATGAAGTGTTATCTCTGCTACATATTTGTATTCATGGTTATTTGTGTATTCTGTTGTGTTCCTGCATAAATTAGGATCACCTCTTGAGGAGAATTCTTCCCTCTTACTTCTAAAAGAATTTCATGTACACAAACTTCATCTAGATTTGTAGGGTTAAACACAATAATTGTGTGTCTCAAGTAGCTATGCAATCCTCCAATGTATTTGAGTAAAGTTTCTTGAGAAGATAAATCTATACCCAAAACAAATCTCTTCTCCTAAATTCTTGAGTGTAGCTTTGCACATTTCTTCCTTCAGCTTGTCTAAAGTTTTGTGAATCCATGATAGATTTCTTCATGTATTCTAATGGATAACATATCCCTTTAATTGCAACAATAAAATCATTCCAAGAGGATAAAACTTTACCATGCTTCTTCATGTTCTCTTGAGTTTTGGCTTCCCACCAAATGAGCGTTGCACCTTCCAATCGAAGAGAAGCAAGATGAATATTAGTTTCATCATCCTTCATTATTTGTATGATCTAGGTGTATATCAGTGGCCACCCACCTATACCACTGTCTCGAAAAACAGTTTTGCACCTTGCCATTTTTTTGACAATTTTTTGGGTTCCAAATTTCTGGGGCTGTTTTGGGGCCCTAAATGACATTTTTTGGGGATTTGGGGCCCAAGAGATCACCACAAGAATTGGCTTGGGCCAGTAAAAATTTGTTCTTCTTGGTTATACCTTTCCAATGGTGTGTCGAGCACCCAAAATAGAGATCATATGCAAAAGTTACTCCCCCAGGAAGTTGGCGTATCAACTACCCCCATCGGGGCCTGCAAACCTTTTGGATTTTCATCTTTCAGTATTAGGGTTTTGGATTTTATTTGTGTTAAAAAAGGCCTTTAGAGCCTCATTGTAAAGGATCTTATTATGAATGAGAGTATCTGTCACATCTCTTCTCAAATATAAGCTACCACCATTCTAGTGAGTCTTTAACTCTATATTTTTATAGTTCTATACATTTCGCACATTAATAGAAATTGTGTATTAATGTATCTATATGTTTGTATCTCTAATATATTTTTGTTATATTGTTGTATATATGATACATCTATGTACTTTTATTTATTATATATCCACTCTCATTTCGTGCCGAAAATAATATGGATCAGTGCTATCAGAGCAGGCTGCTCTTAATCATTTTTCAGTGCATGTACCCAATGAGGTTCGAGTATAGAAAGTTGGGTCTTGATATTTTCTCTCTTGAGGAAAATCCCTCTCTCACACCTAATAAACCCTCCATGGAGGAAGAAAATAAAAATGACGGAGTAGAAGATTCTATTAATATGTTGCATGATCAAGCTCTCATGCGACAGAGGGACAAAATGATGGAGAATATTTCCCACATCCTTCAACACTTTCCAATCACAGCAGGAATGTCTTCATCAAGTGTCCACTTTGGAGGAACCTCACCTTTCAAGGTACAAGCTAATTTTGACATTTCCTTATTTGAAGGTCACATTGACGTGGATGCCCTAGAAAAATGGTTAAATCTGCAAAAAAGGGTATTTCTTTGTTCACATTTTTTTTTACAGGGAAAAGATCACCTTCGCACTTCTTAAGGCTCTCCCCCATGTCAAACATTGGTGGGAAAATTACTGGGAGAAAATTTACACAAAGGAGTCTGTAATATATGGGGCCGAGCCGACTTGGGATTTTTTTGTGTATTTGGTCAAGGAACAATATTACCCTATTGGAAACTATGACGACTAGTACATGAGATGGACCACACTGTGGAAAGAGAGGGGCCAAGAAGTGCTAGAGTCAACCATGCTTTCCATATCTTACGCACCAATATGGGTATCAAAGACTGAGAGCGACATCTGGTTCTCAAATATCGTGGGGCTCTACATAGATACATCCATACTAAAATGGATTTTATGGACATATCATCACTGGATATTTCTTATCGATATGATGTTAAAATCAAGAGGAAATTTAAGCACCAGAACAAGTGGGAGTTCAGGTCTGCGAATCCACAACAATCAAAGTATGGTAAATATATTCGTCACAACCAACCTTCAGAAAACCAGTCCAAGCCACAGGAAAAGAAGGATAACAAAAAGACTGAGAAGGACACTGGAAAATAGTGTGATTTCGACAAAATCCCCCACAAGAATTCTTCCTTGGAAAACTTTTTGTTGCATTTTGATAAGGAGCTGGCTGGTATCCCTTCTTCCACTGGTTCATTTGATCTTTCTTCTTATCCTTCTAGGCCTTGGGAAACTCTACCTCTTGTTTATACTGGTCAAATCACATTTGTTCTTTCTTGAATACTTCGCTCAAGGATTTGGGGTTGTCAAACTCAATTTTGTCCCTGTAGGACTGTGCTAAACAACTTAAGTATCACTAGATTTTTACCTTATCCTCCTGGATGTATGGTATGGACCTTAGTAGTTCTAAAAATTTATTTATAAGGTCCTCCATCGTCATCTGTTTGAGTCGCAACTCATAAAATTCTTTCATCTTTCTTTCATAATAGCTTTCATAAAGGTATTGTTTCTTAAAATACTTCTTAAAGTCGGACCATTCCAACTGTTTCTCCTTTAGGCCCTTGGCCAATTTCAGGTTCTGCCACCAAATGTTGGCCTTCCCCTTCAGATTGTAGATGGCCATTCTGACCTTCATGTTGTTGGAATAGTTGTAGATCTTGAAGTATTTTTTGATGTCTAACAACCATGCCTCAGCTTCTTCTCCTGTCCTAGATTCTCCATCAAAGGTAGCTGGTTTAATCTTTATAAATTCCCCTTCAAGGTGGTCTACCTGTTTTCTTTTTTTGTCTGGTATAGTTTTGTCTTCAGCTGAAGGTGTCCCTTCAGATGAACTGTCTCATTTTTCTGTTTCCGATCCAGAATTCTTGAAGGCCCTTTTGTTGACTTCTTCGTCATGGTTATCGTCTTTTGGGCCTTTCTTGGCTACTATACTACGCAGCAGGACTTCATTTATCTCTTGCTATTCCTGCAGTGCTTTCTTCAATTTTTTATTGTCGGCCTTGAAAAAATACAGTTTAACAATACGATTCCTCATTGTTTCCACCACCTCTGTGGGTGAGCTTCCATCACTGTTCTATCTTGGATCTCCAGGAGTTCTTGCTGCGGATTTCCTTCCATCCTGATTTTTGTACCCTCCTGAGCTGCCATAATTTACAAAAACAGAAAGGGCTTTCTGTTTGTACCCATAAGATTGATTAATTTTACATAAATCAGAATAAATACTAAGCAGTTAATGTGGCCCTGTTTAGGCCCAGTGTTGTAGCTTTTGCTCTGATACCATATGTAATGTACCTCAAATTCACCATAATTTTTTTTTTCTATGACATAATTCAATTTCGTGTAAGCTTAGAATTTAGGAGAAGATAAGATTCATTTCTGACCATAATGGCATTATTACACCAGTCTAGTTTACTTTGAATAGAAAAGATTATGTGAATAAATTATGTCCATAATTCTATCACTTCCCTTAACTCTCAAACTACTCCAACATACTTATATGTATATGCGTAATATCTAAACTTAGGTCAAAGGAACCTTTGAGGATTAGAGAGATAAAGCTCAGGGTTGTGCACAACTGGTGTTATATCAAAAGGATCTGGGCGCATAAAGTTTAACCTCTGAGAGGTCGCTTTAACTGTCCATTAAGATTTGCACTTATTTCCACCTATAAGTATGTAGCTTTCTCTAAATATATATAGAGCGATTCACTGTCATATGTATAGTTTCATCTTGATTCTGTTTTAATAATTGGAAATCTCAGTTATGTGCTACGGTCCTGCATGGATCTCATTCTTACACACAAGTAGCTTACACATCAAGCATAGTTAACTTGAAGGATCCCATCTTGTTCTCTACGGTTTATGCCTTTAAACAATAGTCAAATTATGAAATTTCGAATACTTAAAGGTGTATGACCTCATGGCAAGCAGAACTCTTAGGAAAAATCATGCTAAAAATTTGCTTAATTAGTTTAATACTTTCATATACAATAATTTATGTACTTGTCATGCCCTATACACAGTGAATCGTAATATGATCTGTTATTGCTATTCTACCTTTGTCCTGGATGAAGATCCTCCACCATTTGCTACCACTCCATTCATTAAAGTATTAGAGTTGTTCCTATAACAAAAAATTCCTACTATGTTCCTAAAGTTTTGTGAAAAAAAATAGAGGTCAATCGGGTTTCGGCGATTACAAATGCCGAATACAAAAAATAAAGGACCACGTTGTTTGCCGAATCGCAAAATGCAGAAAGAATGTGGGCCCCGCACTTTGGGGTTTCGAGGTTCATGATTTCATGATTTCAAATGCCCAAACACCAACACACAACAACTCTCGAACTCCGAAAGTGAATAGAAATGTAGGACCAACACTTCAGGGTTTCGGGGTTCGAGATTTTGCGATTTCAAATGCTGAAACACCAACACACAACAACTCCCGAATTGCGAAAAGTGAATGGAAGGTGGGACCAGCACTTCGAGGTTTCGGGGTTCGGGATTTCGCGATTTCAAGTGCCAAACACCAACACACAATAGCTCCTGAATTGTGAAAAGTGAATGGAATTTGGGACCAACACTTCGAGGTTTCAGCGTTTACTAACTCCCGATGCAAAAACACTGCACAATGTCAAACGTCGAATTGCAAAATCACAAAAAGGTATGGGGCCCAGCCAATAACGGGTTTCGACGTTTGGTAATGATTTATGCATGAACAACATACAACGATAATCGTTGAATCATGAAATTCAATCAGGCTATGGGGCGATTTCAGGTTTCAGCGTTTGCAAGAACAAAAGAACTTCACACAATTGAACCAATAAACTCCGAAATGCCGAAAACGGAAAACATGAACAGAGTTTACAAACTCAGAAAAAAAAAACACAGAGTGACAAATTCGATTAAAAAATTGTTCCAGATCTTCTTAAGGTTTTTGCATATTTCTAAATTCGTTACAGACTTTGAATGTGGAAAGGGTAGACCTCTCTTTAAATAAAAGAAGGGAAGCATAAAGTCTTCTGATGGGCGTCAATTCTCATGATTGTTTTAGCATCTGATAAACAAAAGGGGTTTTTCAGATTTCCTTAACTTTATGATGTAGATAGATTACTTTCAGTTTGTGTTTTATTTCCAATATATATATATGTGTGTGTATAATATATGAGTGCCCAGGTGATCCATAAGGTTCTTGCTATTTCGTATTCCTCTTCAATTCTTAGATGTAAAAGACAGGAAGTCTCTTTTAATATCTATGATTGTTTGGAATTAGCAATACATTTAAATGTTTCCTTCGACACAAATTTACTCAACTCTGATTGCTCAAATTTAGATATATTTAATACTTCAGTCACATAAATAAACCAATATCAATACAAATTGGTCTTCTTCAAGCATACAATGTATCCTAGCATTTCGACATCAAATTAAACCTATCTGATTGCTCACATTTAGATCTGTTTAATACTTCAGTCACATAAATAAACCTATATCTATACAGATTGGTTTTCTTTAAGAAGTAAAGAGTATCCTAGCATTTCGACTTCAGATTAAGCCTATTTTGTAGATGGATCTACTCTCTTAAATTCAAATCGTATTTAAATAAATTTTCCTAATATTCTCGATTTTCGGGAGGGACCACTCCATAATTTAGACTATGATTGTAAATCTAATTCCACAATAGATATCATCCATTGAAAGAATTACCTCGATTTAGAACAAGTAGATGCATAATATCAGTTACACACAAAAAATCCAAGGAGAGAGTAAGGAAAGGTTGAAATATATGAACCAGCTTGCGGAAAAGCAAAGGTAACAACCACGTTCCTCCCAACCGTAGAACATGGCAACCAAACTACTTGCCCAATTCACCCCCTAGCCTGGCAATGAATCCATGAGGGCGAACTTGGAAAAACTTCTCTTCAACAATGTCCTACAACTCTACCAGTTTTCCCTTGTCTCACACTCAAGCAGTGTTCACAACAACAAGTAAATCAAAAGTCTCATTTCCTAGCATACTTGGGAGCGTCCTGCCTCCTCACATATGCTATTTATCAATTTTGCCCAGGTCTTTTTTCCCTCCATTGCGAATTTTCGTAGCTTTCTAAATCCCTGATTTTCAGGGGTTGCCAATGGCCAAATCACTAATTTTCCACTTGTAATAATCAGCCCAGAGGTAGTTCCATCATGTTCCCCACTCATGGAGTCATGGCCAACTAATTTTAACATGGTTGTTCGATTTGTCCTCCTGCAATTAATATAAAATATTATGTTTTCATACAAGTGTAATACTCCAATAGTTGGTTGGGTCAAAACAGATCTCTTCCCAATAGTCATAATAATTAATTACAATTATTAAATTCGAAACTTGGAATTGCCATAAATGGCAAAAATTTTCCAAATTTGAATTTACTAAAAACAGATTAAATTTCCAATGAATTTAAATTTCAAAAATAGTTTATTTTTGGGGATATCACAATCCTTTTTCAAAATGAAACAAAATTGAACACTACATGGTGACATAGTGCTAAGGTGAACCATTAGTTGATAGAAATCAAGAGCACTATAGGAAAAGTCACTTTGGGTCAAGAGACAAAGAATATATAATTGTTACTCAAAGCCCCACTAATTCATGTGAGAGTCCTTTCCCCTTATAAATATCATTGAAACTCCGGGGAGGATACACCCAAGGAAAAATAAAGGCTCCATGGGAAACTTGACAACCACTCCAAGGCTTGCACTCATCCCTATGGAAGAAGAAGAAGAAGTTAATTCGATTTACAATGCATACACTATGCCCCAGTACAATTAATAAGTTTGGACTTAAGTTGCTGGAAATAAATCTAAAAGGAAAGGTAAATATGTAATTGAACACCTAACTCAATCCCAAACAAGAACATTAGTATAGAATTTTCTATCGAAAAATATTGTTATTATCTCAGTTTATCAAATAGTATACTTGTAGGTTTTAAAGAAATTATTAAATTGGAAGTTTGAAAAAGTATATAGGTCTATTATTATTTGTGGATCCTAGAGCATGTCTTCTAATAATCATTTTTTATTTGTAAAACCCTATTGTACAATTTGTTCATAGATCTTTTATTAATTCAAATTTTCACTTTTTTTTCCAAGAACAAAATATTTATTTACATTAATATAAAAAATATATATAGTTAGTTGCCCATGGAATTCATAGGCGTTGATGATCCTTTTTCATGAAATTCCTATGTCTAATTCATCATCACACAAAAAAATGATTTTTTCTTCTATCCAGTTACATGTGTAGCCTCTTCAAAAAGACAAAAAGTATTCAAAGTAGTGTTAGTGGGGAAAATCCTCCTATTACTATACTGGGTCGGAATATAGGAAGAGCACAAACTTCCATTAAAAGAAAGTCCTAATCATAAGATATCCAAAAACTACCCAAACAAATAGAAAAGAGAGAAGAAGGAAGATGGATAAGTGTACCTTAGTCCCTAACGTCCGATGCAAACTTCCTTCAACTTTGTAGTTTCCTAAGCTGTGTGTCTCCTCCTGAAGCTGACTTGCAAGAACACTTAGAAAAACTATGCTATAAATATGCAATCTCTACTTATCAATGTTATTGTTCAGATTTAAATGTAGATGGATTAAGCAATAAAGATACAAATATGCAATGAATTGGGACATGAAAAGAACTCTTATTCAAATTGAGGATTAAAATATTACAACCTTCTTGATCATAAAAACGCTTCGCAAACATGGCCCAAGCTCCTCTTACTGTTGCTCCAAGTGCATCATTCCCATGCTACCTCTCACAATCAACTGATCTATTTGGGAAAATAGAAGGGATTGTATAAGGAGAAAAGGCTGAAGAGGGAATGTTGAGGCCAAATCTCAGAAAGGGCTGCCGAAACTTGGGCTAGAGGGGGAATGGATTTTGGCAGAGTTTCTCTTTTATCTTGCTTGATGTTAGAATGAGATCCCAAGGGCTCTTTTTATATGACAAAAATATGGTTATTTGGTTTGGGGACGTGCTACAATGGGTAAAATGGTTGGGAAACCTCCAATAGCCTGCTAACTCCGCCAAAATCTTTTCAAATTTTTATTTTTTGCAAATTTTGGAGGTAAACACAGGTTCTCTAGTATGAAACTAGTGTGTGTATGCATGCAATAGTGGAGCAGGATGTGTACATGCTCCAAAAAATGGTTTTTTTAAGAAAGATTCTCAACAATAATTTGGAAAATTATGTAAGTGAAAAGGCCAATGCCATGTATGCATAGGTAGGGAATATTTGGGCTATAATAGATTCTCCCTAATGTGTGGGGTTAAAAGAGAAACTGATGGCTAGAATACATTACAATATCTTTATCAGTTGGAAGGCACAAAGTTGAGTGATAACATGACAACAGTTCGGGAGTGCACCATCTGCAAAATAATAATAATCTCTTTGAGCCGGGCATACCCATGCTCGGGATGAACTGATCATGGATGCCAATCAAGTACACTGCAGATCCATGTCATATAAAGAATAGCCATTAGAAATACAAAGAGGATGTACATCTCAAAATTATTTGATGATATTCAAGTACAAATAATATGCATCTTCAAGAAGTATTGATTCCTGCAGCTGGAGATGAGAACACCATAGCTCAAAAAACGACTTAAATATCTTCAACAACTCAGGTATGATTACAATAGGACTGTAAGACTCACTACTCTGAGGTCTTCGACATGTCGTCTGGGAAATATTGGAGGATCTCGATCATCAGGCACATAACTTCATCGATTTTGAATCCAAACTTGACTGGACTCTCGGGATGGTCGACTCATGAAGGTCAAGAGACAAAATGCAAAATGGACTAATCAGGTTGGATAAAACTTCCCTTGCAAAAAAGAATGAAAAATGAAGAGACTCGGGCAATGTAACATTGACATAAGTCGGTGATGTAGGATGCACCATAAACTCTCCATATGTTTCGAAGAGTAACCAAATCGAAGGGGACATAGCTCTATGTAGCGAGAATAGCTCTATGTAGCGAGAATAGCTCTGGAAGGTCATACTAGATCCCAATGCTTGGAAAACAAACAAAAGTATGTGCTTTGTCAAACGGTGACTATCTTGCTGCCGAAAAATAATTTATATATCCCATCCCCTCTTTTTGGAATATTTGATTTTTTTGTCTTTTTCCAATTTTTAACGATCTTGAAAAGGAATAAAATAATGCTACGTTACAGAGGAGGAACGAGTGTTGTGGGAAAGAAAACTAGTTCAAGGCACATGGAACATATTGATGCTCGGTGCAAGGAGACATGTGCAGGATAAGGACACTCGAGAAAATTCCTCCATGGGTCAAGGTGTCAGATCGCAAAGGAAAAAAGTGTTGCAAGGCTTGCGTTTAAGGAATGATTTGAAGGTCATAATTGAGAGAAACATGGATCCGGAACTAGGCCAATGACGTAAATATGAGACCCACATTGCGATTAAGGATGACACAACAAGACTTCTTGCATGCGAATTTTTATGATCCCGCAGAAGGTAAACTCGGTGGTTTTTCCACATTTTAGAGAGTCTGAAAAAATGCTAACATAAGACTCTAGGGATTTCCTTTTTTGCAATTATTCTAGTCAGTATCACTCGTATATATTTTCAATTTTAAGTAGACTGAAAATAGCTTAACTATTGACTCACAACCTTTTTCTAGGTTTAGTCTCCTTAGCCCGAAAAAGTATAAATTATAAATGAGGAGAACTCTCGTGGCGAGACAAGTATCATTAGGCATACCTTTTTCCTGGATAATCTATTGGCTGGGAAAAGGCTTAAAATCATGCCAAATAGATGTTCTATCTGGACCAATTAACGAGTGTGAAAGGAACAAGGTCACTCAAAAAAATTTCATATTTAAGGAGTTTGAAAGGATATTAAATATGGACTCCGAGGGAGTTCCTTTTTTGTCGGTAATTTCCAAGGCACGAAAAAGAGATAAACCAAAACCAAGAAGAATGTTACTTTTTCAAAAATTTAGTCCCTCAG
>JASDQU011312860.1:4140-24835 GCA_032191745.1 Picea mariana
CCAAAAATTCATAATGGCCTTCATGAGTTTGAAATGTTGTTTTTGGGATATCTTCTTCCTTCATTCTAATCTGATGATACCCTAAATGGAGATCCAACTTTGTGAAATATATTGCTCCATGTAGTTCATATAACAATTCATTAATGATGAGAATGGGAAACTTATCTTTAATAGTGATCTTGTTGATCTCTCTATAATATGGACACATACACCATGAACCATCTTTATTGAATACCATTACCACTGGTGGAGAGTAAGAACTTTCGCTAGGTCTAATAATGCCAGCCTCTAACATTTCTTCAACCATGCGCTCAATTTCACTCTCCTGGGAATAAGGGTATATGTATGGCCTAATGTTAGGAGGAACACTCCCAGGAATTAGGTTAATATCATGATCATGATTTCAAGTGGGTGGAATACCATTGGGAAAACTTTCAAATACTTTGGAATTCTTATCAATGATCCCTTCGAGATCTAGTGGAATAGATGGCTTATATGTTTGAACATATAGTGAGCATAGTTGTGCAATTACACCTTGATTCCCATTTTTCAATATTTTTTTCATGCCATTGGAGCTTATCACCTTACTGGGTTTCCCTGTGATACCTCTTAACTCAATTTATTTTCCTTCCAATGAAAATTTCATGAAAATTAAAATTCATTGTTCCTAATGATTGTAACCATTGGATTCCTAGTATGACATCAACACCACCCATGGGTATAGAAATAATTGGACTATTCATTACATATTCCCCCATAGTAATATTGATCTTATTGAATTTTCCTGAGCAATTGATAGTTCCTCCATCTGCAATCATTACTTGAAACTCTGGTGCTGGATATACAAAGCAATTGAGAGATTTGGCTAATTTATAGTGAATGAAATTATGAGTAATACCAGAATCAATTAGGACTATTGCCTTTTTATTTTTGATATATCCTTCGATCTTGAGGGTTTAAGGAGTGCTAATTCCAGCCAATGCATTACACGATATCGTGGGATTCAACTCTTCAGAAGAAATCACATCTACATTTTCATCTTGAGATGGTTCTTGTTCTTCTTCCTCTTCACAATCTATGTAGAATAATTTCTTCTCACCACACTTATGTCCCTTATTGTACTTGTTGTTACAATTAAAGCATAATTTTTTTTCNTAGCCATAGCCATATTTTTACTTTCAACATTTCTTGCCACCCTAAATGCATTCTCCAATGATTTGGGTTCCCAAAGATGAACCTCATGTTGAATGTTATCCCTTAAAGCTCCTATGAATACATCAATCAAGTGCTCATATGGAATATATGTTACCTTTATATTCAATCTTTGGAAGTTCTCAATGTGCTCTGTAACTGAACCCTTTTTATTGAGATTTATCAATTGGCTAAAGAAGGTATTACTCCTTGTATCCTCATAGTGTGTTATAATTTCTTCCATGAAAATTGTCCAAGTGACGAGTGATTTACGAGAACAAACCCATCGATACCACACAAATTCATTGGGTACTAAATATAAAGAAGCAATATGTACCTTTTATGTATGTGGAACATTATGTAGATCAAAGAATTGCTCCATCTGAAGTATCTATGTGATTGGGTCCTTTCCATCAAACTTCATCATATAGATATTAGGAAAGTTGTTGGTCTTCAACCCAAAGTTAGAGTTTCTCCATTCTTGATTCATCTTCCTTGTGTCCTCATCATGAATTTCATGGGACACATTTTCACTTTTAGGTTTCCTCTCTATTAGGAAAATTTTCAATCCTTCCATGATCTCCCTTTTTAAACCATCCATCTTAGTATTTATTGACTCCAACTTAGCTTTCGTTGAATCCATCATCTCTTGTAGTTCATCTTTTTTTATTGTCTTCTTTTGTAAATTATTTATGTTCCTACGCATTTCTTCACCTTCATCAAGAGTCCAAGTAGGACTGTCTGAATACTTATTTGGTGTAAACGTTCCCTTTTTTGGTGGCATGTTGGCCAAGTATCACTTTAAACCTTGAGTTTGAGGTGGTTCTACTAGACAAACTTTCTTTTATTGTATCTCCAAAATTTCGGCCCTTCTGGGTATGAAATTTTCTTTTTTGTAGTTATCTTATATTTCTTCTCTGTAATGCCATAGGTCTGATCAAAATTGTATGTTCCAAGTAGAATTAATGGTAACTTCCCCACAACTTGCTTATTTTTGGCCTTTCCATACAATATCACTTGAATAGCATGCCTCGCACAAAATAATTGATATAAAATTATGAAACTTGTACCAGAAATACTAAATATTGTCCACTATCCAATGCATCTAGTCTCACTCAATTTGGATACTCTATGAATAATTTATGATTGTTTTACCTGGAACACCTACTTGAAACTAGTCAAATACTCTATCTTACACATGGTGTATCTAGAAATGTAAGATGACCCAAAAGTGTAATGTTTTATCACAAATAACTTTATAATTTCTGTGAATAATATCAGGATTTCAGAGTCTGAAACATTATAGAAAAGTGTTTATAGAGACAATTCCACGATGACTTAATTCAGAATGATTCCAGAACCCTATCTTACATAGGATGTATCTCCTAAAGTATAAGGCCTCAGGTGCTGAAAGTTTAACCCAACGTACTTGGATCCATCTACTAGATATCCTCCAAAGGGTTCCTTCTGAAATGTCATATAAAACAAATTATAGAAAAAATTCCAAGGTGTCTCAGATGTAGTAGAGAAACCCCAAGACCTTGAGCTTTGATACCATATGTTAAGAACCAAATATCAATATAACATAGAAAAACCTCAGAATGAGTACTCAAGGCCTTGAAAAAGAGATAATTTTAGGTAATAAGCCTCTTCGAGGGGGAAACCTCCTTATACCCCACATAAATGTCCAAGTACAAGATTATTCCAAATGAAAATGTCTCCATGGTATATATAGGAGACTAGGAGGTACAATTACAACTAATGGACTGAAGCTGACATAAATAAAATAACATTACTAATATAATATGCCCCAATTAATGGGTAATGAGCCACTATTTAGGGCTTAAAATTACCATGACATAGATCTAGATCTAGATTTAGATAATGACCTAGAGCTTGACGTAGACCATAACCTAGACCAAAACATAGAGCTAGAGGTAGATTTAGATGATGACCTAGAGCTTGATGTAGACCATGACCTAGACTCCCCTAGCTCCATATAACCCTAAGAATAACTTATCCTCAACCCTTAACCCCCTCTACACTCGAGCCATGAGTGCACTATGCATATACCTTTTGTACAACCTTTTCACCCACATCACCCACATAATGATGTTCAAACCATTTCTCTATCCTTGAAAACAATTTCAATTCTAACCCCTTAGGCCTTAGTTGTCCCCATATCCCTATACATATTAATTCATAAATATGATTTGTCTATAACAAATTTTATATTTGTTGCATTAAGAGAGCGCATGCGCTCTTGTGACTTGATTGAGTTGTAGTTGTTGGTCGTTTATGCTCAGTATGAACGCATGTGCATTCCTAGAATGTGCACAAGATTTAGTGTGCATGTGTTCTAGGAATGGATGTGCGTGCTACGAAGGCATGCATATTCTTGTTGGGAATATTTTTGTTCCAATCACACTCCACTACCTTATATATCTCTAGGATGACAAACAATCCATGACATTTTCACACAAAAATAGCGCAAAAAGATGTTTTTTTCTTATTTTAGGAAAATTTGGAAGACAAATTTGTCCAAGTGCAATTGGAATTGTTGATTGTATCTTCTTGTGTCTTCTTGGAATTGGAAGAAAAAAATTTCCAAGTGCAATTTGAATTGATGTTTGTATCTTCTTGTGTCTTATTGGAATTTGAAGACAAATTTGTCCAAGTGCAATTGGAATTGTTGTTTGTATCTTCTTTGTCTTCTTGGAATTGGAAGACAATTTTTTCCAAGTGCAATTGGAATTGTTGTTTGTATATTCTTGTGTCTTCAAGGAATTGGAATAGAAATTTGTCCAAGTGCAATTGGAATTGTTGTTTGTATCTTCTTCAAATTGGAAGAAAAATTTCACCACTTGGTTGTGCCTTATTACATAATACAAAGACAAATCTGTGGTGGAGTATTTGGAAGCCAATTTTTCTCTTTAAACATGGGGAATCACTGGATTCAAGAAATAAAGTCCTTGAAAAAAGAGAAATCGATCAAAAAGGTAGAAGAAGAAAGAGAAAAGGAAAATTTATGTATGTCAAACCATAGGCTTTCAAAAGAACAAAATCCAATTTCTAGCAGAATAGATGCCGCTATTGTTTCTCCTCCATCACCAAAATAAAAGAACAATATTTCATTAGAGAGAAATACATCCAGTATCTCATCAAGACAACTTGTTGTGGATGACAAAATGATGGAGGATTTTCTTGGAGCATATTATACAATGGATGAAATTAGAGAAGAAACCGGTGTACAACATTGTGGTTAAGAAGTTCCTATGGTGCAATCTCTTGTTGGACAGTCAAATGTTCCAGAAACTAGTCAATCCAGTGTCCACTCTCCTCCCAAATTTGATACGCTAGTGATTGAAGAGGTAAGAACTACAAGATTATTAACTCCACAATAGGGAGGTCAAGAGTGCCAGAATAAGGGTTCATCCTCCCTACCTATATTGAACATTGTGTGGAAAATAACTCCTAAATGCATTCAGGTTGATGAAATTGGTCTAGTGTCACTTGAAGGTAAGTTACCTAACCATAATATTCATTATCACTCTTATAAAATCATTAAATAATATTTTGAACCAAAATCCACTGCTGTTAAATGTCAATTATTTTTAGCTTTGTTAAAATTTAGAAGTTTGACTATTGTTAGGAGAATTTTAGGCATTAAAATAGTCAAAAGTGTAGAAACAAGTCATCAAATTGTTAGAAACCTTTTAGATTCTTTTCAAAGAATTGGTAAGAAATATTGTTTGAAATACTGCAATGAAACCCGATGGGTCTTGTCACAGTCAATTGTTAGCAACATCACAAGAAAAAATCATTTTCTAAAAAAACCTCTCACCTCTTGAAATTCAATGTCAAAACCCTTAGAAAGTATTCTCATATACGAGATAGACTTGAAATAGGTAGCCCAACAGATTTGTGGGCCTTCATGGGTAGGCTACCTCATTCATACTTGAAGTTAATTGGAGTGGTTAAGGGACTAGTTCAAGATTTTTGGCATGAGAACACTAGGCCTTATTCCAACCAAAAAGAATACTAAAATTGAGAAGGTTATCTAGGGACCGCGGACCCCATATTAAACATTTTCTTGACATTACACATAGGAAATTTTATGAGATATTTAGAACACCACATAGTGCACTTAGATTGGGCCAAAGATCTTTCCATAAATGCAAGCCTTGGTATGTTCCAATAAACAAAACTCGTAACACATGTTTTTCTAGATATTGTTATCACATGTTAATTTGTATTATTTTTTCCAAAGCATCTTGTCCTTGTGTTGTCTTTCCACTTAGATTTTAAAACTTTTTCACTAGCTCCATCAAGTTCCCATCACCTAAAGCATTCACTTGATTAATAATACAAAATAGTCATGTCCTCCATGAGTCAAAATTGGAAAATATCCCAAACCTATATCTAGCCTTGATGCTTATCTAAATTCCTTGGTCCCATCACTTCATTCACTTTTACCTTTATTATCATATTCCCATTGAAAATTAAAAAATATTCCTTTCTTCTTATTAAGCTTAAGCTCCCTTATCCTGTACACAAAGTCATGTGATGAACCTCATATGCCCAAAGTCCTTAGAAAAATGGAAAAAAGGTTTATAAATTATTAATAGAAATATTTTTATATTAAAATATTTATATTAATATTTAATCCAAAATAATTCACGTCAAGTCATGGGCACAGATCTCAATTAGTATTAAATTAATGTGGAAAAGTCAAAGCATGGATGGAGGGCTTATGTCCATTGCGGAGGTTGAAAGTGATCGGGTGTTAATTTTTTAAAGTGGTTCCACAATCCAAACCATTGTTTTTGTGTTGGGGTACGTGTTATTACATGATTCATTGCGGAGGTCAGAGTGGTATGGATTAAAAACACTCTTCCCAAGTTCTGCAATACCATTGCAATCATTTACAATATTTTTTTGGTTTCATAAATGTGCGACGTATGAGGATAGATTTTACAGGAGTGCATTTCAATACAAATCATGGAGTTTCCAATGATATAATTAAATTTGTTCTCACGGTGGAAAATTTTCACAAAGGTAAAAATTAAATTTTACAGAGCAGAGAAATAAATGTTTATTTCTATGGAAAAGAATTATAAAGAAGAAAATGCATGTGAACAGAAGATTTGGATAATTGTTTATCCAAAGTTTATACAGAAGTAAAAGAGGATGCATTAAAAATATTTTACCAAACATATTTGAAGACATGGTTTTCAAAACCACGGGAAGCAAAGAAATAAAAGTTTTTTCAAAACCACGAGCATGAATTAAAATATGGAAATGTAATTTTATAGGATACAAATATTTGGGAATTATTTTTATTTAAATATATTATTCCCAAATATTTAAGGAGAATATGGATAAATTAGATTTGAAAGAGTACAAGTGGCAATTCAAAGAGAATGTGGCAATCATTTTCCGCAGCAGTTGAGGAGAAAATCATATTTACAGGACAATTTCTAGGTGAACCAGAATAGATTTTTTAAAATTCAAAGGATGTTATTGTCAAGCACGGACCCAAGAAAAGTAACCTTGTTCATTTTTCACACATGTGTCACGGATTGGGAGATTCGAAGGAATCCTAGACCCCTATTTTTCAGTTTTCATGATTTCATGTTTGAGATATGTTTTTGTGACATGTATTCTGAGCAATTGGAGATGAATTTCAATAAAACAAGAGATTTTTTTCTTTAGAACGAGATTATCTACAAAAGACGCTCTTCGATTTTACACATCTATTACGGTTTGAGAATTATAGGTGCATTTTGAAGCCTATTTTTCATAATTTTGCCTCCTGAAAAGAAAGAGATCAGTTAAAACGTGTCATTTTCTATTTGTAACTATTTCTATTTTGGGAAATGGGTTGGGGTTCGAAATTGTGAGTTGCAAAGGACCTTTAGTGCTATATATTTCATTGTACAATAGTAGAGAGGGGGAACTTTCAGCCACGAAGGCGAAGGGACTGTGTGTAAATTTCTCAGAATGTTCTTATGAATTAATACATGAGTACAATGCTCTTTCATATCTGAGATTCATCATGGTGTATTATTTAGTGTGTTTTCATCTAGTTCACATTCATTTCACTTATGTTATTTCTTTTAAGCATAGCTAAGATTACATGATTGGAATTCATCCTTGATAGATGCTCCTTTCATATGGTTAATGAAATTGTCATGTTTAATGATTACAGGTCCAAAATTCACTCTCTATTAAGTGCTCTATTCATTGCAGTCAACCTTATGTTATTTATTCTAAAGTTACAATTGAGAATTCATCTTTGTTTGATGCTCTCATTCATAATGGGATTTTCTCTTTTCTGTCTTGCCATCATTTGAATACTATTTATTGTTGAATTATCTACTTAATTTTCCTTTGTTCCCTCAAGAGTACATTAGTTGTGCTAATATTCATAGTATATCTCAGTATTTGACCCCAATTCCCAATTTTTCCCTTTCTCTTGTTTGTCCTACCAACCCTTTTAAAAACTAAAAAAAAACCTATACTATTGTAGAATCTTACTTTTGTGTGTTCATTTCAAAATCGTTTTGAGTATTTTCAGTATTTACATGTTTGAGAGAGCTCTCTATAGCTAGAAGGGTCAGAATCCAACCTGAAGTTGGTTTGAGATTACCATGGCATTTCTTTGATGTAGCCAAATAAATTACCGAGTGCTAACATTTTTGGCGCCATTGTCAAGTAGTGAAGGTGAAATATTCCCTAGGATAAATGACAAAGTTCGGATTTGAGTATTGATGGTGAAAAGTATCCAGACACAGAAAGGTTGTACATCATTCACCTAGCGACTCCATTTTCAATAATCTAGAATTCAAAATTTTCATGGCAACTCCACTACCCAAAGACTCAGTAGCCTACAGATTTTATTGATGACTCCACTGCTTCAATATGGATAACATATCTGCAAGGTATGATCCAATGAATCGCTCTCATATTCCTGTCTTTCCAAATAACATTCCTCACATAGATTGACAAACTTATTTTCCTAAATTCAAAGATGGGAAAGGAGATGATGATGCATTGCACTTGATTAAATTTCACATGCACATATGTAATCTAGGAGTTGAATGTCATGAGGATTGTTTGATGAAAATGCTTATGGATACTCTAGAGGGGAAAGCAAGATTATTGTATGAAGGTTTAAAACCAAGTAGCTTATACTCTCCTAAGGATTTTCAAATAACATTTTTTAAGTATTATGGAGAATCCAATTCTTGATTCTTGGTGTTTGAAGATTGTTGTAAATTTTGTGAACATTTCATTAAGTACCTTGAAAATGTTTTTGGTGATGAAGAGTGTAAGAATGATGAAATCATGGAAGCCCTTTATGAATATTCATCCCAACAACATATAGTATCTCCTCCTTTGGCTAAAGATGAAGATGATCAATAAATTGTTGCTAAAATTCATTTTCCTTCTCCCGAAATTGATAAATATATTCAAGAAGATTTCCAGCCAGACAAAGTGTTTCCAATTTATATTTCTTCCCCTTGTGAATTATGTGGTTGTTCAAATTCTAAGTGGATTAGACATGGATGAGGGTTATAAAACTACATCTATGGAGAATTCAAATAGTGAACCAACAAATGACATAGAGTTTTAGGAAAGAAACAAAACAGTGTATGCCACTTTTTAGTCGGAAATACAAAAAGATAATGAAGAGGTAGTTGTTTTATTTGATTCCTTTGAAAATCATGGTTTTGAAAATGCATCCATGGGAACTCTAGACTGTGAAATAGTTAATGTTGTTATATTTTAACATTTGCAAGAAAATTATGAACAAGAACTTATTTCCCTTCATTCATTTGAAAGTCAAAATGACAGTCCTCAAGCAAAATTCCCAAAGGTTAATAAACCCAAATCAGAATTGTTTTATGAACAAGAGGATAGCCTTGATGCACATAATATGGATTTCATATTTGAATATGTTCAAGGATGTATGAATGTTTTTGTTGATATTCATGGAAGAGTATACAAACCTACTGCTTCCATTTCATTTGACAATATTCTCAGAACTAAAGAAATAGGGAAAGAACAACCAACACTTATGAATGAGGCTTGTCTTTTTGTTTTTATTCATCAATAAGAAATGATTTTTCATGGTTTTCAAGATCCTGTGGCCATCCTATTATAGTCATCAATGAAGGAGGAATTTGTTTCATTCATAAGCTCAAATTTTGGATTCAAATTTTGTTTTCAGTTGCCATCTTTTACATTTGTCTGCCTGCTTAAGAAAAATGTGAGCAGAGGACAAATAGGAAAGCAATTTCTTGATTGGTTGCATTGGAACTTTAGCATCACTTGATTGAGTATTCATTTCAGCAGTTTTAGAGTAGATATGAGTGTGAAAATAAGCTTGTTGGTCAATTAGTTTTCAGTTTGGGTTTTCAACAGTGTGTACATTCAGATTGTTGTAGTGTATTTAGTGTTCAGATTTTAGTTGAGAGCAGTGTACAGACTTGGGTTTTCAGTGGATGATGGTGACAGGTCAGAGTAGGGTACACACATGTTTTGGGAGCATCCCAATGGATCAGGCACAGGGTCTGTTAGCACTTTGTAATTTCTCAGGCCGAGGAAGAAGTTGACAGAGGTAACTACAAAACCACTTTGGAGTCTAGGATCTATCCCTCCTAGAATCAGAGGGGGATCTCTCTGTAAGATTTATCTTTATTTGCTAGGAATTTAGGCTAGTTATGATAGTACAGGGTTTGGTTTTTAAATTGGTTGGCTGGAACAGGTAAAATGGGCCATTGGGAAATGGAGTCACAGTTTTAAATTGATCAAATACCAAGTTTAACAGACTAATATTGCAGGGAAGGGTAGGAAAATTCATTGGATCCTTGAAGATTTAATGTATGGAGGAGATGAAAAGGTCTAGAAATCCAATAAAAAATAGAGCAATCAAGAATTTTGTTTTCAATCTTCAGTGGAAACACATAAATTATTCCAAGTCAAAGATAGAGTGTACATTAAAACAAATTCAGTTTCTTTATCTTCTCAGAATAATTCATAATGTAGAAAGCAATTTTGATAACAGAAAGAACAAATTTACAAGGAAAGATACTTCACCAATGAAAATTGAGATAGGTATCCTTTAATGCTGCACTTTATTACTGAAAGTATGATCAATGGTGTTTCTATGAGCTGATTTACAATATTGATCATATCCTATGAACATGTCTAACCTCGAATACTTTGAAATGAGAAGTATTTATAATTTTATTTGCAAGGATCTTGTCATAAATGAGCAGGATATATCTTAATAAAATCTAGAATAACTGTATATCTAATTATAAAAATGTAGGAATCTTGAATATATGCTCGTATTTCAAGTGTTGATTTGATGTGAGTTGTTGATGATCTGTCCCTCGGACCTTAGTTGTGTTATCGATCTTTTGTTGTTGACTGTGGCCATTTATGAAAAAAACGTGGCTTGAAATTTGGAAATGATTGATTTCTTATTGATCCTCTATTTCTAGGTGTATCGAGTCATCTGACATCTGGAATGAGGTTGAAGCTACCTCAACGAACTCTGTTTATTGTCCCTTCATCTTTTCCATCTGTCCCTTTTGAATATTTCACCTCCCGAAATTATGAAAAAATAGGGTCCAAGGAAGTCTTTGATTCTCCCACTGTGAGATAGATGTGTAAAATATGGAGGAGGTTTTTGTATATCATCTTGTTTTAATAAAAAACCTCTCTCGAATTTTTGAAATTCATCTCCTGTTGTCCGAGATCTGTGTTTGAAAAAGATGTTTCAAATAGAAAATTCATGAATCCCAAAATATGGGGCTCAAAGATGCTCTCGATTATCTCAATATGTAACATATATGCTAAATATGGGAGGGGTTATTGCAAATTGTCCCATGCTGAGAAAAAAATTCTTTCGGTTTCTCAAAATGTGTCATGTTTAGCCTGGAAAATTCCTCGGAAGATGACTGGTCAAAAACAATTTGGAAAGTGGTTTTTAGAGGCGGGAGAGTGGTTTTCGGAGGGGGGCGGGAAGGGGGTGGTCGGCGGTAAGTGGTTTAGGAGGGGGGGTTCGCAATTATGGTGAGGTGACATGTGACAAGAATGAAACCAATTTTCAAACCCTCCTTGGTTAAATGACGTAGGGGGGGTCCAAAATATGAAGTATGGGGTTTATTTAGACTTAGGATATGTTTTATTTGTTTTATTATACAATTTTTATTTAATTTAAACTTTGTTTGAATTTTTATGGGGGGGTCCAAAATATGAAGTATGGGGTTTATTTAGACTTAGGATATGTTTTATTTGTTTTACAATTTTTATTTAATTTAAACTTTGTTTTAATTTTTATTATTTAGTTTTGTTTTATATCCATTTTTCTTATTATTTGTTTTTTGTTTTTAATGTTTTGTTTTTTATTTTGTTTTGTTTTATGGTTTTATTTGTTTTTGTTTTATATGTATTTTGTTTAATGTTTTTATTTTAATTATATATATATATATATATAATTTTTTTTTTTTATTGTTTTCATTTTTGTTAATTTTATTTGTTTAGCTTATTAATTATGTTTCTAATTTTATTTTGATTATTTTTAATTTTTAATTTTTATAGTTTATTATTAACATTATTATTATTACACTAACTTAATTACACTTAATCTAATTACTAATTACTAACAGTATTAGCCTAATGAATTACTTTTAATTATCAATCATCTAAGGTTATCTAACTTTGTTTATGTATGGATGAGTGGTGGGTGTGATGTGGCCAATAAGATAAATGGAAAAGGGAGTGAATGGCGCAACAATGAATGAAGGATTTGGGAAAAATGGATGGAGGGGAAAATTCATCCAAGGAAATGAGGCAAGCCATGAGCATTCGTCATGAGAGCAACAACAGATAGAAACTGGATAATCAGATTTCCTATAATTTATAGGACCCTAACATAGGCTCCAATGGGGGATGGAATCTATTTTAATAGGTGTCAAGAACCACAGATCTATGAATATGCAGACCAATGCTTTATCCATTGGGATAATCCCAAAACTTTATTCTTCAACTTGTACATGTTCTAATAGTCAACTGAAACAAATCAAACTAAAAATTGAAAATTGAAATGCACACTAAACTGGAAATTGTACTGCAATCTGAAACTGAGACTGGAAAAATTGTTGAAAGGAATTCTCAGAGAGCTGAGATTATTTGCATATTGTTATCTACCCTAAGCTACTAAAAATTATGCTAAATCAAATAATACTAAAATGACAATGAATCCAGTCAAGTAGCTGTTGAAACAAGTGGATTGCTTGATTGTTTGTTAGCACAATCAAAAGGACAACTTGAATTTTTTTCCACAAAATCAAAGATGCAAAGTGTAATGGAAACTACTGAGAACATGATTGATCATTTAAGATGAAAAAATCCTCCATGTTTTCTGCTATGGGATCATGAAAGACACAGTCGATTTCTTGACTTTCAACAAATTTATGGTCATAATTGGGTATGGCACATATTATTTTTATATCATTATACAGTTCCTGATATGGCTGCAAATTTTCTAATGAACTTTGTAATGAGACTCCTATTGAACAAGACCATGAAGTCAGCTGCCTAATCAA
Source organism: Picea mariana (assembly GCA_032191745.1). NCBI lineage: Eukaryota > Viridiplantae > Streptophyta > Pinopsida > Pinales > Pinaceae > Picea > Picea mariana. Next base: position 16,956 of record JASDQU011312860.1, read on the forward strand.
GTCTATACCATAACTTCTTTTAAGCTCATAGCTAGCTAATGGAACATGTCTTTGACTACACATATCCTCCAAAACATCATCTATTAGATCCTATATAAACTGAAATGACTACTACATTGGTTCCAATGAAACTTCATAATTTTCTTTGTACTTATCATTTAGGACATGATCATGATTCTTCTTCAAAAACTAAAATCAATTAAAGCTTAATGGTACATAATTTTTTTGCATTAACTCATAATTTGTTTCATTCTCTAATCTTTCATCTGGGATTTGAAACTCAACGTAGCTTATCGACTGCAATTTTGGAGTAAGAACAAATTATATATCATGAAATACCGTTGCGATTAATTCATCATAAAATTCTCCATTCCTACTGTTGACAACTTTTTGGTCTTCTTGCTTATAGATTTTTCTCATAAATTGGAATGAGGAAACACATAAAGGCAAAGATCTTTCACTTACTTGAGAATTTTTTGTATTTTCATTATTGTTGTCATAATTAATATGCATAGGATGATTTCCATATTTGATTTGTTGCAACTGAGCGTCTTCCTCCCAAAACTATGATGTTGATTTCTTTGAAGAGTCAACCTTGATGTAGTCATTATCATATTTATCATACTTGGGTAGATCATCCATATAAGAAATATCATCAAGCATACACATTAGATCTGTTGATTGCTCCTCAACAAGCTGATTTTGATTTTCATCTTTGTCCATGGCATGAAGTGAATAAATAAAACAATCATTTTCTGATCTATGATACCAAGGATAAGCAACAAAATGTTTAGGAAAAATGACCCTTTATTTTTCTGCAAAAAATGGAACATGGTGTTTTTGAACAACAAGTTCATCTCTCATGATAATCTTTTGCATCATTTCTTTCATTGTGCTTTCCAAAATGTCTAGTTTCACTTCTGAAGATTTTAGATGCTCCTTCTATATGTTTTCCTTTTCTTCTTCCTTTAACTTTGACTTTTTGATCAGCAAATTAGCTTCTACACTTATTTCATTGTTCTGCATTTCTTCAAGTGTTGTATAATTCCTTTCTCTTAAATGAAATGCCATTTCCGGATCAAAGGCATTCGGGTAGTGTAAGAGAGCTAAACTAGGAGGAGGTTTTATATCAACAAGCATTGAATGGTAGACTTGATTGAACCTAGATGAAAAGTGTTGCACTGTTTCTCTTGGTTTTCTTTTCAAATGATTGTATTCTTCTAAAATGAGAAAATGATTCCTCTTGATCACCAATTTATCAAGGAAGACTTTGACAAACTGATGGAAATCACCAATGCTTGCAAGTAGAAAATTTTTGAACCACTCTTTAGATTTACCTTGCAAAGATAGAGAAAAAATACTGATACAAACATCATCTTCTTCAACCTCAAAAACGTCAAGAAAATGTTCAAAACCCTAAATGTGTTTTTCCGTAGTGATGCTACCATATTCTCCATCAAACTTGGGAAGGTATTTGCAATAATTTTTAGGGAAACCATGGAGTATTGGAGGTAAGGTGAGAGGGTTGTATCTATCTGGGAATTTAAAGGGTATGGGTGTTTGTACAACAACTGTAAAAATAGCCTTGGTTTCTTGAAGCTCATCAAATGGAATATGACCAATATAAGTTGCAGCAAAAGGGTTTTGACCAGGATAAAAAACCTAAAGAGAATATCTATTTACGATCTTCAAAGGAAAAGAATTAGATGCAGGTATGTTATCTCTTTTCAAATATAGTATACATTGGAAAATTTTCTTGAAGAAATAATTAACAATAAAACATATTATGCCTGTGATGAAATTCCAATTTGAATACTTGATCTCTCCATGGTGTTTTTTCATGATTCTGTTGGTCAGGTTCATCCTCCAGTGGAGTCTTCAGATCAACTTGAAAATGTTTGGAGTCACCAGGTGAATGATTCAACCTTGATGTGTCTGATCATTGTTCACCATCAACAATCAAATTTGTAACTTGATACACTTCTCTGAGGAACATGAAATGTTCAGGTCCCCAATATGGTCGCCACTATGTTATCACTCTATAATTTCTCAGGCTGAGGAAGAAGTTGACAGAGGTAACTACAAAACCACTTTGGAGTCTATGATCTATCCCTCCTGGAATTAGAGAGGGATCTCTCTGTAAGATTTAACTTTGTTTGCTAGGAATTTTAGGCTAGTTATGATAGTACAGGGTTTGGTTTTTAAATTGGTTAGATGGAACATGTAAAATGGGCCATTGGGCAATGGAGTCACAGTTTTGAATTGATCAAATACCAGGTTTAACAAGCTAATATTGCAAGGTAGGGTAGGAAAATTTACTGGATCCTCGAAGATTTAATGTATGGAGAAGATGAAAAGGTCTAGAAATCCAATAAAAAACAGAGTAATCAAGAATTTTGTTTTCAATCTTCAGTGGAAATTTTGGTGTCTAAATATGTTCAATATATATCTTACACTCATTTAAATGTCAATCCGGGATTCGTAATCAATAGAGTTGATGCACTATATGTGCCGATAATAGATAGGTTCCTATGTCTGATGAGTATAGCATAAAGAAGAAACAATCAATACCAATACTCTGTTTTACAACTTTTTAATCTATCTTCCTCACACAACTTAAAGATCAGAAAACAAAACTCATAAACATAATCCAACAAGCATGTGATCTAAAGGTTTTTGCTCAGGTAATGAATCTATCCATTCAAAGGATCATGAAATAAAAGAGATGGACTTTGAATCTGTCCTCCGTAGCAACTAAACTAACCAACAATTAACACTTTGTTTTAGGAAATCCAAATGCTTCACACAACTTCAAACCTAGCAAAGAAAACTGATAATAAAACTTCTCAAGCAAAACAATCAATCAAAGGATTCTATCTTAAGGAACAAGTCTTATTCATTCCAGGCTCATGAATTAAAGAGCTTGTTTCTTGTAGCAATCAAAACAGTAAATAACAATCAACTCCATCCACTCTTGAAATCAAAATCAATTCCAACTTCCTGCAATTCAAGAAACTAGTACAAGGAACAGTCAATATAATTAAGAGGCTTCATTATGGAACATGAAAATGAGATATAAAGTCCTCTGGTTCCTGTACCTACTTAGAACACTACAATCAAAAACTCAAAATAACATTTTTTTAACATTCCCATACATAAAACAATTGAATGTTACCCTACAGAAATAGAAAGGAAACTAATTGTGCACACTGATTCAAAAGAAAGCTATTATGTGTTTAATGTTTAAAATGCATTTAAAATTATTAACAAAACATAACTGTTAAATATTCACACAATCACACAAAGAATATACAGGGAGGTTTACCTTGGTTGGGACGGTGGGCCCTTGTTGAACCAACAAGGTACCCCTAAAGAGATTTCAGACTAAAATAGTTTGCTTATTCCCATGAATTGCATAAACAACATCTGCATTCCTTCAATTGATTAAATGGATCAGAAATTCAACATTTCATTTCCCAACATACATCCTTCTCCAAGAACCAATCTCACAACATACTAATTCATCTCCCTTCTAGTACTCCTTCCTTCATATTTATACAAGTAATTTCAATGGGAATGGATCAGAACAAATCCCACAACTCAAAATTCGTTCAAACTATTTATGCACAAAATCTGGGTTTTTCACCAGATATTACAAATTTGGGTTAACGATGCTTCAATATATCTCTCTCCGTTGTGAATTTGTAGAAACAATTTATGGGTTTTGTAGCTGGATATATTTTATAAAAACCCATTGGATGGTTTTGTAATATATTCTTCCATATGCACGCAAATCAAGGCACAATATGGCAGTATAGAAATATTTGACGATTTTAGGCTGAATCGTTTCCCCTGAGCTGGAGGTCGACACGTGTGAGCTCGGTGAATTCTGACATACATTTGAGCATGATAACATCATTTTGGAGAAAACCCATGTGCCTGATTGTCTTCTAGAAACATTCAAAAATTCTGAATTATGTCTAGTACCAGATTAGACACCCATGCAGTACTGGATCAATGTTATGTGGTTTTGTTGGTACCTGAACAATGCTTCTTAAGAAAAAATGATTAGGATCATGAAAAATAAACTATTTTAATCGAATTAACTCAATGAAAATCAAACAAAACATGCCTTAACCATAAGTTACCTCTTATGCACATGAATGAGGTCATTAAGTGTATTTGTGTAGGCAACAATGAATTATATACATAGCATAGGTGCAAGATACTAGATATAATAAATATGTAGAACAGAAATAAAATGCTAGAAATGACAGAATAACAGTAATATATCCAGTGTAATCTCCAAAATAACACATAAATGATATAAGAACCACAACAAAAATAGCACTTTGATTCAGAAAGCAATGTTCACAGGCCTCTTCGAGGGGGAAACCTCTAATCGAGCAGTGCTCTATTACAATAATCTCCAAGCTAGGGTTTTCATACCCTCGACCCTTATTTATACTAACTATGTCTATCAAGAGAAGCATTTAGAGGAAGATCCTTCAAGAAGCGGAAGCTTCTATTAGGTCTTCTTACATCCGTCTTATTCTATTTTATTGAAAGGCCTTATTAATATTGACCTTTATTAAATCTGAATATATTGATCTACCTATTTGCAGGTTAGGACCCTAACATGTCCACCCCCTTAAAAACAACCTTGTCCTCGAGGCTTGAGGTGTGGAAACTGTTGCAGAATGGTAGTTGGTTCCCAAGTGGCATCTGCTGGAGTCATATCTTTCCACTGGACTAGCACTTCCTTGATGGTTCTCTGACACAGGCGACGCTCACGCTGGTCTAAAACTACTTCTGGCTATAGAGAAATGTATCCTTCTTCAGCTAACTCGGGAAGGTTGGTTTCAATTTGGCACCTAGTTCCAATCACCTTCTTTAAGGATCAAACATGAAAAATTGGATGTAGCTTTGACTGACTGGGCAGAGATAACTAATATGTGACTTGTCCCACATGCTTGAGAACTATATAAGGACCATAAAATTTGGGTGCTAGCTTTTGACAATGCTCAACCTTAAGGGAAGTCTTCTTGTATGGTTGTAGTCACAGAAACACCTGATCCCCTTCTGCAAATTGATGTTCAGAGCGACCTTGATCTGCTTGTTGCTTCATGTGATTCTATGCTATGACCAAATTCTCTTTAAGGGTACGAAGAATATCCTCTCGAACTGTAAGTCTTTGGTCAACCACTTGGACCTTTGACGTACCCGGTAAGTATGAGAGAATTGAAGGTGGCTTCTATCCATATACCGCTTCAAAAGGAGTCATGCGAATAGATGTATGGTAGGAAGTGTTGTACCACGATTCAGCTAGGGGTAGCCATTGAGCCCACTGATGTTGTTTTTCAGAGGAAAAACACCTCAGATATGTTTCCAAACACTTGTTGACAACTTTCATTTGACCATTGGTCTGGGGATGATAAGATGTGCTGAGATGAAATTGGGTGCCATGTAGCTTAAACAGTTCTTGCCAAAAATTGCTTGTGAAAGTTGGGTCATGATCAGAAACAATAGAGTGCAGCATGCCATGAAGCTTGAAGACCTGGTCCATGAAAATTTGAGCCACCGTGGATGTAGTAAATGGGTGTTGAAGAGCGCAGAAATGAGAATACTTGGAAAGGCAATCCACAACCACCATTATGATTGATTTATTCCCTAATTTGGGTAAGCCGATGATAAAGTCCATAGATATATCCTTTCAAATAGCAGGTGGAATTGGAAGCGGTTGTAGTGTGCTCGGAGATTTGACTATTTCTCCCTTGTAGGATTGACACATCTCACATTCAATGAAAAAATTACGGATGTCCTATTTCATACCATCCCAGTAAAAAGAACGTTTGACCCTGTCATATGTTTTGGTGAACCCTAAGTTCCCTGTTGTGGGTGTAGCATGAAGCTCAGAAAGTACCATGGATTTAAGATTTGATTGTTTACTTAAATACAAACGGCCTTTGTATCAAAGCTCATCTTGGAGCCAAGAGTACCCTGGGGGAGACAGAGCCTTGGTCTGCAATTTTTGGATCAGATGAGAACTTTTGGGATCTTGAAGCCATTCCTAGCACACAGCTTGGAGCCAATCAGGTACAATGAAGGAAAGAGAAAAAAGGGATCCTTCTTCTTCATATTTTTGGGACAGTGCATATAACACTACATTGTCTTTTCCCTTCTTATAAATGATCTCATAATCATAACCAAAGATCTTAGTCACCCATTTCTGTTGCTCCTGGGAGGAAATGCATTGTTCCAGAAAGTACTTGAGGCTTTGATGGTCGGTCTTAATTTGGAAGCATTTCCCCAAGAGGTAAGGGAACCATAGATCAACGGCATGCAGAATAGCCAACATTTCCTTTTCATAAATGGGTTTGCCCAGATTCCTTTCAGATAGTTGCTTGATGGTGAAGGCCAAAGGTCGACCCTCTTGCATAAGGACAACACCAATTCCTTTCCCTGAGGCATCACATTTCAACACAAAGGTCTTTGTGAAATCGGGAAGGGCCAAAACTGGAGTGGTGCACATGGTCATCTTCAAGGTTTCAAATCTTGAGCAATGACTAGAGTCCAAGTGAAAGAGTTCTTTTTGAGGAGAGCAGTGAGAGGTGTTGCAATCTTTTCGTAGTTGTTAACAAACTTGCGATAATACCCTATTAAGCCCAAAAATCCATGCAAGATTTTGAGAATCTTTGGGTGCGGACAGTATTGCATACCTTCAATCTTTTTCGAATCCACCCTAACGCCATACTTACCAACCAGATGACCCAAGTATTCTACTTCTGAGGCACCAAAAGCACATTTAGATTGTTTCAAGAAAAGTTGGTGTTGGGAGAGGAGATGGAGAACTTGATCCACATGAGTAAGATGGTATGTCCAGGTTTTTCTATAGATGAGGATATCATCAAAGAAAACTAAGACAAAATTATAGAGAAAGGGATGGAAGACATGATTCATGAGGCTTTGGAAGGTGGAGGGGGTATTACACAAGCCAAAGGGCATGACCAAAAACTCATAGTGGCCCTCATGAGTGAGAAAGGCCATCTTTGGAATGTCTTCATCTTTCATACGTATCTGGTGATAGCCCGAGTAAAGATCAAGTTTAGTAAATAATTGGGTGCCACTCAATTCATCTAGGAGGTCATCAATGACAGGAATGGGAAATTTGTCTTTAATGGTCAGTTTGTTGAGGGCACGGAAGTCATGACACATTCTCCAAGAACCTTCTTTCTTTAGGACCATGACTACAGGAGAAGAGTAAGGGATCTTACTAGAGAAGATAACGCCTACAATAAGGAGTTCCTGGACCATTTTCTCAATTTTATTTTTTTGTGAAAAGGGGTGGCAATATGGATGGATATTGGGAGGAAGGCTTCCGGGTACAAGGGGAATGGAATGATCATGAACACCGTGGGAAGGAGGGAGTCTGTGGGGAGTAGAAGATACCATTTGATGTTTAGAAAGGAGATTTTGGAGGTCATGCGACACCGAGGGTGTCTCTGTTGCTTGTATGGCATGGAGTTGGGCAATGACACCAGAATGACCTTTTTTTAGTATCTTTTCCATGTAGTGGGAACTAATGACCTCAGGTGAACTAGTAGTGATGCCTTGGAATTTATATTGGTGGCCTTCCTGGTCGAATTCTATGGTTAATGCCTTAAAATCCATGAGAATGGGACTCAAAGTTATTATCCAGTCTGCACCCAACACAATGTCACAACCACCCATGCCGATAGAAAACATATGGGATTTTAGGTGGTAGTCATCGATTTGGAGACACACATTTTCACAGTGCCCTCCACATTTCATGGAACCACCATTGGCAATCATGATTTGGAAATTATTGACAGTATGGATGTAGCAATGAGTTTCTTGGG
>JASDQU011312861.1:0-13155 GCA_032191745.1 Picea mariana
ATGGTCCCTCTAGGGCCATGCTCAGGTCAATCCTTCTCTCGGTATACCATGTCTAGGACCTGTGGGCCTCGAGACATGATCTCCTAGTTATCCCATGAAATCGGGGATAACAGTTCCGAAAAAAGATTTTATAGATGGAAATGAAGAATGATGACAATGATCCATCCATTATATTGAATGTTGATGCAAACATGGCTGATCTCAGATATTATGAGGGGACATCAAACCTCCTTAAGTCTCAAAACCCACCCATACCTTCAAGGAAACTATTTAGTCTAACCATGTAAAATTTTGACGCATACACGAACATATTGAAAAAAATTCAACGTTGGCCCCATTCATTGTTGATTATGCAGGGTCGATGGAAGAAATTTGTGATAGGTGTATTTGAAGTTCCTGTCAAATTTCAAGATAGTTACGACAACGATTATATAGAAGGGAATGACAAACATTAGCAATGAGACAGATGAACAATAATGCAAATGTGGATGATATAAAATATTATGTGGGGACATTATACATCCTTGAGCCTTGAAACTCTCCCATACTGTCAAGGCTTGTGTCTAGTCTAACCATGTAAAATTTCAATGAATGCAGAAACATATTGAATAAATTTCAAAGTTGGCCCCATTCATTCCTCACTATGTGGGGTCGGTGCATGACATTTTTGGTGGGTGAATTGGAAGTTGCATGACATTTCAAGAGAGTTCCAACATACATTCTACATATGGAAACGACAAATGATGACAATGAGACATCCATTATGAAAGTTGATGAAAACTTGGATTATCTCAAATATTATGTGGTGAGATCAAACATCCTTGAGTCTTGAAACCCTCCCATATTGTCAAGGAATGTGTCTAGTCGAACCATGTCGAATTTTGACGCATACATGCAAAGTTTGAAGAAATTTCAACGTTGGCCCCATTCATGACTGATTGTGCAAGCTCGATGCAAGATCACATTGGTGATGGGTGTATTGGAAGTGAAATAACATTTCAAGAGAGTTCTGACAAATATTTTATATATGGAAATAATGAATGATGACAATGAGAAATCCATTATATTGAACATTGATGCAAACATGGACAATCTCAAATATCATGTGGGTACATCAAACATCCTTATGTCTTGAAAGCCTCCCATACCATCAAGGAAACTATCTAGTCTAGCCAAGTCAAATTTCAACGCATACGGAAACATATTGAAAATTTTTTGACATTGGCCCCATTCAGTGCTCACTATGCTAGTTCAGTGGAAGAAATTTGTGATGGTTGTATTGGAAATTCCATCTCTAATTTCAAGATAGTTCTGACAACGATTCTATAGAAGGGAATGACGACTGATGACAATGAGATGTGCATAATGAATGTTGATGAAAATTTGGATGATCTCAAATATTATGTGGGGACATCATACATCCTTGAGTCTTGAAACCCTCCCATACCATTAGGGCATTTGTGTAGTCTAACCATGTCAAATTTCGACACATACAGACACATATTAAAGAAATTCCAACATTGGCCCCATTCACTGCTCACTATGCAAGGTTGGTGCATGTCATTTCTGGTGGGTGAATTGGAAGTTCCATGACATTTGAAGAGAGTTCCAACATAGATTGTATAGATGGCAATGACAAATGATGACAATGAAACGTTCATTATGAATGTTGATGAAAACATGGACAATATCAAAGATTATGTGGGGAAATCGAAAATCCTTGAGTCTTGAAACCCTCCCATACCATCAATGCATGTGTCTAGTCTAACCATGTCAAATTTCGATGCATACATGCACAAATTTAAGAAATTTCAATGTTTTCCACATTCACTTCTCATTGTGAGGGGTCGGTGGAAGACAATATTTGTGATGGGTGTATTAGAAGTTCCGTGGCATTTCAAGAGATCAGTTCCAAAAAATATTCTACATATGGAAATCATGGATGATGGAAATGAGATGTGGACGATCTTAATGATTATATGTAGGGTCGATGGATGTCATTAATCCCTTGAACATATATAATCCCTAATCAATTAACCATTAAACTAGCTAACCCTTAATCCCCAAATCCATTGTCCATTGACCTTTAATCCCTTAAACAATAACCCCTAATCCCTTAACCCTTAATACCTAGACCTAAAATCCCTAAATCACTTAATCCCCAAATCCCCTATCCACTTAACCCCCCAAAACTCAACAAAATTACTATTTAGGTACATTAGGAGTTAAATTGGAAACTAAACTAGAAGCTAAAAAGGAAGCTAAAATGGAAGCTAAAATGGGAGGTAAAATGGGAGCTAAACTAGAAGATAAACTGGGAGCTAAATTGGGAGCTAAATAGGGAGCTAAATTAGGCACTAACAAGGGGCACTAAGTAGGGTGCTAAACTAGGCGCTATTAGCACCCACTTGTGTTGCTCGATACAAATAACACCATAAATAGTGCCCTCCTGATAAATAACACCAAATTTAGCAAAAAGAATATAAAAATACATTAAAACAACGAGTGTAAGAAAAAATGGGAGCTAAAATGAGAGATAATCACAGGGATTTGGTGTAGTGTTATCCATGACCAATGAAGAAACAATAAATCATTTTTTTTTCTTTCCCATACTCATTGAAGGCCATGACAATATTGAAGAATGGATTCACCTAGATCTCCTCCTTGTCGCAGTTGCATCTAGACAGGTGTCTCAAAGTGTGGTTATCATATAGATAGTTTAGTCAAACTCTTCTAAGGTTTTCCTTGAATATTTTACAACACCATGTGGGATCACAACTCTCAAATATCCAAAATTGATCTCATCCCTCCAGAGGCCTCCATTGGGATCATAAGAAATCTTTCCAACGAATTCAAGCTAGACCCAAAAGAAAAAAAAGTGAGAATTCCTATTATTTCTGTATGAATCCAGGATACTGCGTGGGGTTTTTTCGATAGATATTCTCAAGAACACACACCTTGCTATGGAGTAGGAGGGATGTTATACTTTAATCCAATTCACTTCCGATTCCTCCTATATGCTTCGGGCAGAGGAACAAATACAAGATTAGAGTTTATTGCATTGTGGACAATGTTAGAAATAGCTAATAAAAACGGCATCTACAAACTTCAGATAATGGGAAATTCCAAACTTGTAATAAACTAAGTGAAAGTGAGGGTTGAGGACATATGTGTGTATCTACAAACTTCAGATAATGGGAAATTCCAAACTTGTAATAAACTAAGTGAAAGTCAGGGTCCAGGACATCACTCATTCTATTAAAGTGAGGGTCCAAGACATGGTATTCTGCTAACCATATCTTTCCAAAACTCAATGAGGAAGATGATTCCCTCTCAAACGAAGCCCTGGAGATGGCTTTCCAACTATAACATAGAGGCATTGTGATTATGATTAAGTCTCCCTCCTTATTTTATTGTTTGATACAATCATGTGCAGTGATATAGTTTGTAGTTTTGTTTTCAAGTTATTTTTAATATTTCCTTCAGACAATGTATAGAATATAGGGATTTATAGCAATGAATTTAGAGAAGTTCTTATAGAACAAAAACATGCATATTCTTATATTAAACATAAATATTTTTTTTCATGGGAAAAAAATATTGTAAATTTAATCATGATATACAATGATGAAACTTAAATTGTTTTAATATTATTAAAAATGTTATTTTAAATAAATAAATTTTTTACCGAAAAATTATTTTTAATATTTCAAACTAAAATTCAAATTTAAATTAAAAAACAAAATTGCAAGATGCACAAAATGTCGTTGTGTCATGAGAACACTATGACATCTCTTTTGAGTTGTTTTCAAAATTGATGGGAGTGGTCTGTTGAGCATCGAAGTACCGATCGTGTTAAAGAATATGTGGAGATTGTTGATGATTTATCATAAAAGATAACATGCACAAAAGGATATTCCATTGTTATCGGATAAATCGATAGGTGCAGACACTAACAGATCTCCCTAGATCCACCTAGATCTAGAACAAAACAGGATAGGACACGACTCTTTCCCTAGGTTGTAATCATTGAATGTACTAATAAGGATGAACGAGTGACATATCTTTGTATCACTTCCTTAGGTCTCTATTGTTCCCGCTTCACTCTGGTGCTCTTGTGAAATCAGGTCCAAGACAACACAAACCAACCAAAGTGAAGACAACAAAGTATATTCAATGTCAACCTATGCATATGATCAAGGAGTTATGCAATAAAACAAGAGTGATTTTATGGGAAAGGAACATGTCGTTGTATTATATTAAATGAAAGTAGAAGACTACAAACAGATCGCCTTGATGTCACAAGCTTCCTTTCAGTGACCCTTGGTTCCAACACACACACTTTCTCTATACTTGCATGAAGAAGATCCAACACAGCTCGATAGGCCAAATGGAGTCTTCAAGCTTCTATCCAAGTAGAGTTCCTCACACAATTATTTCACCAATTCTTCATTCAATCTTTCTTAACATTTTCCATGAGAAACCTTTCAATATATAGGAGAAGAAGAGATGGTTAAATGGATGAGGATGATCCCACCAAATCTGAGAAGTCAATAGAATTCCAACCATGCAAATGCCAACTCATTTTCTAGAAGATTCCCTTCTAGAACCTTCGTGACCTCTTCTCTTTTCCAAGCTTCAAAAGAGGTTCACACCCTACCTATAGAGCAGACTATGAACAATTCACACCCCAAGTATGGGTTTCTTGCGAGAATCAAGGATTTTCGCACCCTATAACATAGGCAGCCTGTGAACTCATCTTAAAAATGTGTTTTTGGGAAGAAGACAATAGTCACTTTTCTCAGGCAAAAAGTCCTTATTAGGAGCCTGAATACATCACTGTAGAGACACCACCAGAGTGACCAAAATCATGTGTAATAGAATTCCCCCCAAAGTATGAGGCCGAAACTTGTGATGGCTGAAATACTTTGTAAAATGTGTCTATGTGTCAGAAACAAGGAGTGCACCTAATCGGAAACCTGCAAACCACCAATCATCTGCAGAATATAATACCAGTTCTGAAGTAGGCATTCCCATGCTCAGATCACAAAATGAATAAAATCATAAACATAGGTCATGGCCACCAATCATACATTGTGGATCCATGCCGTCAAAATGCTACATAGCCACCAGGAATACATTATGGATCTATGTGAGAAGACTTAAATTGAGATGACATAGCCACATGACATACAAAGTGGATCTATGTGCCGATACAAATAATACATACTCCATCGCAGCCCAGATAAAAAATATGAGACCCGGGGTCTTCAATCCCGTCACTTGAAAGTACGAATCTAGCCATGTGATTACATGTGATGAAGTCAAACATGGTAGAAACCACTTGATTACCGGTCATTGACAAAAATCGTTAACAAGTGCAAGGGAAATCACCATTAATGTTAATGACTCCCAAGGTACCAAAGTACAATCTGAATGAATGCAAATACATGAGTTGAAGTCGATCACTCGGTGGAATCTCTCGATCAGGGATCAATGATGTGAACCCCTGTCGAAAGTGAAGAGACCTTCCATTAAGGCATGTAGGTTCCAAGGTAATAAATGATTTCTAAGCCTCATTTATGGATAATGAGTTGGAGTCGACGGAACAAGGCTCATCACAGGAGGGCCTTGATGTATCCCCCATCAATGACACGAAATAAGTAACAGATGTTGAGGGTGAAACAAAGTATGAATGCAGGTTGAAACGAACACAAGGAAGGCCAACATAGTAAGAATGGACAACTACAGATTGCCGACTCAATATAGGTATCGTGTGAACTTCTCTTGAACATATGAACGACACGACCAAGGACTTGGCAACACTGACTCAAAGACAACACAAGATATGACCTTGTAGCAAGTCAAACGAGAGACAAATGGATTTCCCAACCCGGATTCAAATGACGAATAGGGGGTATCATGTTCAAGAGCGACGCTTACTGCCATTAATATGAATACGAAAACATATCTCTTTCCCAAAATTTCCCCCACCATTTCTGGCGAGCACCTCTTTATTTTTACGCAAGCTTGAGGAGGATAACATATGCTTGTTGATGTAAGCTCGTCCTTCGGACGAGTCCCTGGGAGTATATTTAATGAACCCTAGGAAGGCGTGGTTTGGTCCCATTGCATGTCTTTCGATGTTTGTTTAACGAGTCCAAGGATAGAAAACTTGGGGGGGTTTCATGTTTTGAGAGTCTAAAAAACACTTAACGAGGACTCTCTCAGTTCCTTTTTCGTAAAATAGTTTGACAGGACCAAAAAAGTGATAAACTATCACCCATTGAATGTTTTATTCAAATACTTTTACGAGCGTGAACAAAACAAGGTCGCTCGGCCATCTTTTCATTTTTATGGAGTGTGAAAAGAGCTTAAAGGATACTCCTTAGTGTTCATTGTTTTTTTGTTACCATGAAAAGTATGAAAAGACGAGAAAAAGTATACTCGGTAACATTCTCATATATTTTCGAGCACGAGAATGAACGAAAACTAAGCTTGAGTTTTTTCTAAAAAACCCTAAAAAGTAGGCGTTCAAAAAGAAAAAAGAACACCCACACCGCTTCATTCGAACTTCAAAGTTGTGATATCTGTGAAAAACCATACTCATAAGGCTATTAGGGTATTAGGTTTTATAGACAAAGTATAAAAAATCTATAAAAAAATAGTAAAAAGTGAATAAATAAGGGTAAAAAAGGGCTTTTTACCATTTTATTGTGATTTTGCCAAAAAATTGCCTAACATACCTCATTTTCCTCCAAATTTATTTTCTTGATTGCGGGAGGCACAAGCGATCATTCAGTGAACCATCTCAGCTAACAAGGTAATCTCTTACTTCTCTGACTTTTCATGGTTTTATTTTTAGTTTTTATTGACAAATTTTTGAGGTTTGAGTCCATTTTAGGGCCATAACTTGCGCCCACGCATTCTCGCAAGCGGGCCTTGTGAGAATCTAGGATTCTCACAGGTGGCCTTAAGGGCACCTGTGAGAACCTCACACTGTGCAAAAGGCTCACTTGCGGGGGTCAAAAAATGGAGTTTGAAGAAAGGTTTTGCTTAATAAAAATTATGCAAGAGCTTAAAACAAGTTGTTGACTTCCCTCTCATGGCTCTTTTGTAGGTGTTTGACCATCACAATGTTGGAATGGAGAGAAAGGGAATATGAGGAGGAGGATTCCATTGCCGGGAATGAACCAGGTACAATCGGTGCCCTCCGAGACTATGGGCTCTTGAAATTCTTCAGGATTACGTGCATGAGGGCCCAACTCAGATTGTCGGAATATCTGGTCCATATGTACGACGTGGCCCAATAGTTATTTCACGTGGGAGTCCATACACTGACCCTAGATATAGAGGATATTTATTTTCTAACGAGGTTGTCATGGCGTTGATACCATGCTACTTTGGTTAGGGGTAGAGGCGACGGGCTCCCCATGAGCAAGTATTGTTGTCGGTATTGTGTTCCTGAGGCAAAGAGGAGAAAGGGTAAGGTTTCCATTTGGGGGGTCCAATATTTGACCCTATGGACCATATTGTTCACTATTGCACACATGGATGGGAACGTGGCTCCACACATGGCTCTCCAGAGCTATTTTCAATATTCCATAGAGTCCGTAGAGCCTCGAGTCTTCAACTAGTCGGACGCAGTTCTCCGTAGTATAAAGAGGAAATTGACGAAATGCAAAAAGGGTGACTTGAAGCAGTTTGGGTACGGATCAATTTTGGTCCCATTCATCCTCGAGAGGGTCCCACTATTGCAATTACAGGTTGATNGGATGTTGAGGTGGTGCAACCTCGTGGCTTGTCACGTAGAAAGGCCCATAATCAAGTATAATGATTCATTTTTTGACTAATTGAGGCCCCAGATGCTGATGATTGACGACTACGCATATGCTGGTTTGTATTTCCGAGGGGATCTGGATTTGGCCCTACCTGAGGATGCTCAGTGAGGTGACCTAGGTAAGAAGTACACATTTTTTTCTTTTTAAATGTTTTTGCAAATTTTATCATATGAAATGTTTTTATGTTTATCCAAGAAATAATCAAAAAAATTATTTTTGATAAAACATATGTGGGGCCATATCGACCTCTAGGAATGTCTCCTATTCAACGGTGAGAAGAAGTGGCTCCAGTGGTGAGATGGGATGTCCAAGACTACAAGGCAGTGGAGCAGAAATTGGAGGGGTTTACCGCAGACATCCCAGATATTTCTATTGGGGAGATTATGAGACGTTACCAGCGCCATACTGTGGGCGTGTCTGAGTCTCTCAGTCGACTGCTTCGTAGGGTGGCCCAAGAAGTTGTGTGCTATCGTGAGCGTCATCCGTGACACTATTTTGTAAAATATATGGGCTTCATATTTGAGATTTTGATCCTTGGACAAAAACTTTTTGTAAAAAATTTTTGATCGTTGTATACATATATACGATTTCTACAGGATTATTTTGTGTTGTGTTAAACATGTGATGTGTGATTGGTTTATAAATGCCCCAAATGTATGTCTAACACATATTTATCTAATGCATCAGTCAATGTATTTATACATATAGGAATGTGTTGATATTCGATATAATCAAAATAACATTCCAAGAGGCGAATTCGTAAATATACCCATAATAAAGTAGGACTTCGGATAACATAGATGTTACTTAATTGTAGTACTACTAGTTGCGATTCGAGTCGTATAACCAGGTGGTGGACACCAAGAGAAATAACATCAATCAACAATTCGATGACAACGTTATATTCTACAATATTATTGGCTGCACGACCGAGGCACACACCTCGTAGAATGATAAGGTCATTTGTAGGGGCGTAAATTTCCCATGTAGTAGAAGCAAGGTTCTAAGTACTATAACTAGCGTCATCGACGAATCCAATGTGGGGTGGTGAAGACTCTGACATCTAGAAACTAAGCACAACACAAGATAAGCGATCGAGGGCAGAGACCAAATAACGAAAAAGCATACTTAAAGCAACAAAAAGTATGATACAATAAAATATAAGCACTCATGCACAGGTGATATTAAGCATAGTACTTCTTTAAGTACAACCCATTTCTGGGTTCACTAAAAGGGATACTGTCGTATTCCACTAATTCATAATCTCCTTTCTCCAAAACTCGTCCAACGATATAGGGACCTCTCCACATAGCTTCAAATTTTCTGACTCCTAGCATATCCCAGTCTTGTTCGTAAAGGAGAACCAGATCACCTTCAAAGAAAAAGCGTGGCTTGACATGTTTGTCATATTGGGCTTTGACGCATTTATTATGGGCTTCTATAACTAGGGTGGCATTGCGACGAGTTTCGTCTAATTGCATGAGATACAATAGACGTTCTTCTTCGGTAGAAGTGTTTGGGAGAAGTTCGACGGCTAGTTTTAGGGAGGGTATATCACATTCAATCGACAAGATGGCTTCTAGACCATAGACTAACTAGAATGGTGTAAACCCAGTAGCAGACTTAATGGAAGTTTGGTAAGCCCACAATGCTGAAAACAACATCGTGTGCCAACTCGTTTTGTGAATACCTATCATTCATTGAAGCATGGTAATGAGGATTTTGTTTATTTCTTCAACTTGGTCGTTGGCTTGTGGGTAATAGGGTGTTGAGTTTTCATGGATAAGACCCAACTTTTCAGTGAGTTCAGACATCATGTAGTTTCTAAAGTGGTTATCGTGGTCAGTAATGATAGCTTGAGGAACACCAAACCGGGCAATGATGTGATTGAATATGAATAATGTTTCAGTCCTTCCGGTATTGTCGAATGTTGGCATCGCCTCGGCCCATTTCATAAAATAATCTATGGATACAATAATGTAACCATGCCCCCCAGTTGAGTGAGGGTGACATGTCATGAAATCGATACCCCATTTCACAAAAGGACCAATGGAGACCACAGGGTGTAGAGGAGTGGGGTGTGATAATATTTGATTGTTGTAGGTTTGGCAAGCATGGCATATTTGGAAGGAAATTATACAATCGTTGAATAAAGAAGGCCAAAAATACCCTTCTCATAATATCTTCTGGAAAGTAGCATACCCAGACATGTGACCACCACAAGCTCCATAATGGCAGTCATTTAGGGATTTCTCGGCATTGTCAAATGTGAGGCAGCATTGAAAAATGGAGTCAATCCCACAATGAAAAAGAGTATCACCAAGGATAATATACTGACAGGATTGGTAGCGTATTCGACAATGGTCATTGTTAGACAAATTGGGCCAAAAAGTCTGGGTTTTGAGATATATAATGATATCTCTGTACCAAAGTTCATCGAAACTAATTAGGAAAAGGGATTCATCGGGTAATGAATTTACTGCTACATTTTCTGTCTCAGGGCAGGGAAGATCGCATATCAACTCGACAAACACCAAGGATTTCTTGGACTTAGCGCGTTTGAATTCTAAGTAAAACTCCTGGAGGATTATGATCCATTTGGAGTATTTTCCCCCTAGCGATTGGCGTGTAAAAATGTGTTGCATAGGGTTGCAGTTAGAAATTACCGTAGTTTTGCAAGATATGATATAGTGTCGGAAACATTGAACTGCTTGGAAGGCTACCAAGGCCAGTTTTTCAGCATGTAAATACTTGGTTTTGGTAGTCGTAAGACTTCGACTCAAGTAATATATGACATGTTCGTCATGAGAATCCTCCTCCTGGATGAGAACCATAACGATGGTATAGTCCGAGGCTGCGAGGTAGAGAAAATAATCCTGACTATAATCAGGTGGGAAGAGTAGTGGGGTACGTGTCAAAGACAATTTCAAAGCTTCAAAATATTTGTTGGCAGTGGTATCCCATACGAACTCAGAACCTTTCTTGAGCAGTCATGTAAATCCAAGAGTTAGCTCGACATAGTTCGGGATGAAACGATGAAGAAAGTTTACCTTCCCTTATAAACTTTGTAATTGGTGAAGTGAGGAAGGAGGAGGAAGATTGAGAATCTTCTCGACCTTCAAAGGATCTACCTGGATCCCTTGACGTGAAACAATAAATCCCAGAAGTCGGACAAATTCTACGCAGAAAACACATTTTTGGGGATTCAAGTGTATGTGGTAAAACCGACATCGAATAAAAATGGCACATAGTTGTATTGGATGATCTACAGGGCACATGGACTGAGCGGGTAAGTCATCTAGATAAGGTTGCACAATGTGATTTATATCATGAAAGGCGTAAGACATAACATGTTGAAAAGTTGCTCCAACATTCTTTAAAGCGAATGGAAGTTTCCGATAGGAAAACGTGCCCCAAGGACAAATAAAGGCAGTCTTGTGTTGGTCCACGAGAATGATATTAATTTGCTTATATCTAGAGAAACCATCCATCAGAGAGAAGATTTCACTTCTGGTGCAATCATCAACGATCTGGTCAACAAAGGGGGTAGGAAAGTTGTCTTTATGACAAGCTTTGTTAATGTCCCTATAATCAATGTACACACGGATTGTGCCTTTCTTCTTGTCAATCAGAACAAGATTGGAAACCCATTCAGTTAGAGCCATAGGGTAAATAAATCTAGCTTTGAGAAGTTTCTCAACTTCAATCTTGATAGCGGTTGGCTTACGTGTGTGGACCAGATGAAGTCGTTGCCGAACGGGTTTAGCACCCAGGTATGTCTTAATCTCATGTACCACAATGTCGAGGTCAATGCCCAACATTTCTTCATAGATCCATGTGAAGACATCACAAAATTCTTGGAAAATATATTTGTAGGTGACAACTTCGTCATGGGAACACAAATCTCCGATATGCACATTTTTGACAATTCCAAGTTTTATGGATATGTCGAGGGGGATGGTGGGTGAGATATTACTTAAGTTCCCTTCATAGAACATATCATGTGTAGACTCAGGAACGGTATAAATGATGACAATGGTCAATGGGGTCGAGAGTCGTTGGTAACCCTCGATGGTGCGTTGTTCCAAGAAGAGGATGGAACGATGATGTCCATCATCCCAAGGGGTATCTTCCATGGACATAACAGACATAATCATCTCGTCTGTAGAAAAAATGATGCGGAATGGATTCGAAGATAAAGAACCAAGAGAGGGGGGACAAGGGGTTGTCGATTGAATGGCATTATAAGTGGATTCGACTGGACTCAAAGGCATTTCATTGCCATAACAAAGATGATCATCGGAGTTGGGTATCATCCACGGGTCATGAGACGCAGGGGTTCTGTGAAGAGAGGTGGAGATCATGTTGATTGAGGTGACAAATGGATGTGGAACATCAGGTGGTGGGATGGGGAAAGTGCCCATCAAAGAGGAATCTTTAAGAATACCCACACCAACATTCTCATATCCAGGGGGGGGGGTTTGAAATGAAAGGTACGTTGCTGGTACGTGCATCAGAGTGAAAGAAGGCCAATTGGTCTACTGTAACTACTTTTCCTTGATGTGGGAAACGCGCGACATAGAAAAGAGTGGACACAACTGCATGCATGGAATCGATCCAGCTATGACCAAGTAGAAGGTTGCAATCGAGAGGAGTGTCAAAGACCTCTACTTCAACGTTGACCATTTTTCCTTCTAATGTAATAGGCAACAAAGGGAGGACACCATAAGGCTTAAAACCATAGACATTGAAGGCTTTGAGCGTGTTGTGGGATTCAGTCAAAGGAGGAGAGCCGATGGCATTCCAGTAGGTAATAGACATGATACACATCGAGGAACCATCATCAATAAATGTTCTACAAATGTTTTTGTTGGAGATAATAACTTGTATTTGGAATGAAAGTTGAGGGGGTAACCTTGGAATGTGATCTTCCAAGTCAAATATTATTAAATTAATATCTGTAGGGTCGATTCCACCAATATCTTTCAATAGTGCCTTCCGTTGTATAGGAAAACTCTGAAGGACTTCGAGGACTGACATCGTGGAGGGTGCTTGGGCTAGATCATTGACAATATTGTAGTTTTGTGCGGCATGTGCATGACGATTGAAAGTTGATTTTTGAACAACACCCTTTGGGGTAGGGAGAAGAACTGTATCTAGGCTCAGTCGTATCTAGGATGTATTGGAGGGGGAAGGTTGGTCATGACTGACCAATTGGGCCTCTTGTTGAGAGGGGAAGGGTTGTGACAATACGGCTAGAGTGGGGGGTTTCGTGGTCCCTTGAAGGAACTTAGTAACCTCAACTCATCGTGGA